>VDFB02166853.1:0-16275 GCA_007258455.2 Sequoia sempervirens | reverse complement strand
GTATGTATGTATGTATGTATGTATGTATGTATGTATGTATATATGTATGTGTATAGGAGAAAATTTGCACCCCTTAAGAAAATTCCCCTTTTACACTTTTTCACCTTAGAAAACCAAATTCGAAGGCAAAGATCCACATCAACCCACTACCTTCATTCCACTTGGTGTTTGTTTTGTGCATCGATGGGAGAGTAACTATCGGGGATGCCCGTGCAGTGCACAGACATCTGCGTAGTGTGCTTATATCCCTAATGGATTCCTGCATTTGAAGCTTGTAGATGCATTGCACTTCCCATTGGGGTCAATTTTTAACACCCCTCTTCGACCAACCAACCCGAACATGCTCATTTTCCTCATTCTCCCTTAAAATTCACTTTTATTTCATGCATTCCATCTTATTTTGGCACTCCCTAAGCATTCTAGCATTCACTTCTTGTATTCTAATCTTTCAAGCAACACTTTGGCACTCCATCAACTCCATAGAGCAAGTGTGTAACAACACCATTGCAACAAGGGATTGAGTCCTCTCATTTTCTCCCCCATTGGCTAGCGAGCTCTTGGTGGAGGTGGTAAGATTTTTCACTCCTCTCCTCTACTATTTGGTTGAGTAGCTCATTACTGTTTTGTAGTGTTATTGTGTTCTTTACTTGCATTCTCCCTTTATCATAATTTTCTCCATAGTTGCTATCTTGGTTGTCTGTGGAGGTGGAAACACAAAAACAAGGGTCTAACTAAGGTAGACCTCTATATATCCCTCCAAAAAAATTCCTCTTTCTTGTGTGTAGGTGGATATGCTTTGTCGAGCTAGCTGGTGAATAGGCTCTTTCGTGAGATCATTTTTATCACCCTAACTTTAATCTATTGGATTTATCATATTCGCTTATATATCTCTTATCTCGCATTTTTATTTTTCTCTCCTAAAAACCATTAGCTAGGCTATCAACTCATTTTCTAGCAGTTCTCATTGTACTTCTGATCCTTTGGTCATATGGATGTCAACACACCTAAGAGATGCCAACATGTTGTTCTATCATCTTGGAAGAACACTTTCATCATTGGACAGAGAGCTTCTTGAGGTACAGTGTTGGACCCAAAAACTAGCTCACCTAGCCCCAAAACTAATTTTGGGTTTGTAGAGTGATTGAGAGACCTTATAGTCCTCATCATTCTCATCCCTCACTTCAAAACACCCTTTTTAAGATGAGGTAAGTTAGGGCAGCCTTCGGCTCTTGGCTCTCCATGACCTGGGGCCTTGAAGGTGGTTGGTCCCCCTCTCTTATAGTATGTACGGGCAAGGGTATGAGTGTGATCTAATGGTGGGATATTGAATATGGATGGACCTACTTATAAAGATAAACCACTACCATGAAAATAAATGATTTATCATATGACTTACAACTCTTCAATTAGATTCATGCCTTGTAACTGAGGATTTCTTTTAGGTTATAGTTAGGAGTGTTAGCAGTAAATCAATAGACAATGAAACCCAAAGATCTATCGAGTACAAAGGAAATCAAATAAAATAGTTATACATGTTTCTCAAAACTTCCATGATTGCCTCCATAGTACCTTCTTGCTTGCTGGATAATACTTTTCCCTCAGATTCATTGTGCGAGCAATCTACAAATGTCTAAGTCCTACACCAAGCTTTGAAGGATTTATGCAATGTTTAAATGCCTATTCCTATGACTATGATTGCCAATGTCTATGCCTAAACAATGCTAAAACTTGATCAAATACAAATAATAATTGCAATGAGAAGCCTAAGTGTGCAAGTGAATAAGTAATATGCCTATAATATGTCTACTCGTGTGTGTGTAATCAAAAAGTGAGAGGAAAATAACATTTTATAGAAAATGCCATTTCGAATGGACGGGTGAGATTGACTTCTAAGAAAGACCTAGAATTAGCAGACAAGATTTAATTTGACAATCCCTAATTAGGGTTAGAGAAAAATCCTTAAGCGAGTGGTTGAGATGTCATCTGAGAAAATCAAATCGGTAGTGGAGAATAAATGAGATAATCAATTAGAAAAATAAATATTTTCAAAAATCAAGAAGATAAAGACTGCCTGATTTGTGAGATTCAAAAAATCAAGAAGATAAGAGTTGGACTAAAGATCAGATTTGGAAAATCAAGAATCTGCCCAATTACTTGATTTTTTGAAGATTAGTTACCATTTTGAATTGAGTTAATTCAAATTATGGATTTTGTGAAATAATAAATAATTGATTTTTCAATTATTTACCAAAGTGAACTATCAGTTAAGATTGTGATGACATTTTAAATAACTTAATTTATTTAAAATGAGAAGAATATTACTTTGACAATTAAACAATTAAAGATAATTATTTAATTTAGCTACAAATAAGACTAATTAATTAAATAAATTAATCAATTCATTTAATTATGACAGCTTAGTGACGATAAATAAAATAAATAAAACCCTATTTATTTAATAATCAGGAAGAAATATATGACAAGAGGTAATTAAATAAATTAAGAAATTTATTTAATTAAGAGAAGACTTAGACAATTAACGACGTATTTAATAAATAAATAAAATTTATTTATTTAATAATCATGAAGAATACAAAGACATGAATTAATTAAACAATTATAAATTATTTAATCAATAGTCGAATGTGGACCAAGGACATAATTAAATGTCATAATTATGTTAGGATGAAAGTGGTAAAAATGAAGCTTGTAGGCCTAGGTCATTTTTAGGTGACCCACACATTAAATATGACTAGACGAGATTAACTAAATGAAAATAACTTATAAAAAATAGATTGATTTTGTATGCAAAACTAAGAAATACAAATTGTTTGAAAACACGTTGTGATATGCAAAAAGAACTAAAAATAGGAACACACAAAGACATAACTTAATGAAACTAAATTAGGTGCACCTAGAGCCTGAAAGCTAATGTTGAGAGGTTCTAGAATGTTGCATAGATAAGTGTTGAATCCCATAGGGACTCATTCACCACAAATGGTGAATTAGTCTTGTTTCTGGTGAAAACTATCAGAACAGGTTTCAAGATGCCGGGAACACAACTTCATAAAACACTTTTTCTAGCCTAGCATTGGGACTCATTCACTAGAAATGGTGAATTATTCCACCTAGATATTTCTAAAAATTCAAAGGTCAATTCTATGGGTCTTGATCTGCACTTTTTTGTCTGATAGGTTGCTAGATCCGAATCTAGAAAATCTAATGGGAAAGTGTTCTCCAAGCTTCAAATAGGGTTTGGTTGGTGTTTATGACTTTGATGACTTTACAACACCTTTTTTATACCTTCCTCTTTAACAAATATTCCTACAAGACTTGCAAACAGACATGCAAATAGGGGAAAAAGGGTTAAGGGTTAGAGAATACGGGTTTCCCTTGGTCAAACCCCAATTGGGTAATCAAACCCTTGATAATGAAATGAAATAAAGAGAGAATGATGAACACATAACATGAAATGTCATAAACTCACCAAATCCTTGATGTTGAAGTCTAAAGATATGTTGAACTCTAAGATGCTTGAATGCTTGATTGAATGATGAAGAATACTAGAATGCCTTAATGTTATGATACATGAATGAATAGAAAATAATATATTTATACACCATTATGCCCTAATTTCTCAAAAATAAAACATCATAGGCTGACCTTAGGTCTTTAGAAATAAAAACCTGCCAGTGATTTGAGTTTATTTTAGATTTTGTGCTAAGAGGGACTCATATGCTCGTAATGGCGAATGGGTCCCACTCAAGGCATGTGAACGGATATCGAGAATTAAGTTGTCTTAAATTATGTTTGTCAGGTTTATATTTAAAAATACACTTAATTAAGGCATGTAAGGGCATGAAGGGGCCAAATAAAGCATAAGAAAGGTGTATTTGTTGATGACAAGTCTAGAAAAGTGTGAAAATTTGTTACAAGACTTTACAAAAATTTAAAATAAGACTTAGTAAGTGATAAAAAAGGGGGTATGTAGGTGAATTATAATAAGAGGAGTCTACAAAAGTGTGAAAATGTGTTACAATACTTCACAATACCTTTATAAGATAGATCATAAAATCTTAAATATTCAAGACCTATTATGAATGTGTGGGCCACATTGCAACTTTAAATGAAGGAAAAATCAAGCTAATTAAGCATAAGTAGGGAAAAAAACAAGAAAAAGTAGAAGGGTTACTTTTCTCATGTCCACATTTAGCCCCCACTTTAGTGAGAGGATGAACTTGCTTCAAACTCACACTAAAGTAGCTAAACATGCAATCAAGAAGGGTCCAAATGTTCTAATGCTTAGCAAGATGAGACAACAATAATCAAGAGGGATGATCAATCCCCCAGGATCAAGATCCCATGGCAAACCAAACATGAGCACACATGAAAATGATGAAAAAGAATGAAAGAGGAAATTTGAAGGAAAGAAAGTCAGATCAACCTTCGATTGTTTTTCCAGCCCATTGTGGATTAGATCTAAGTTGTTTGTCCAGAAAGAAAATGCATACTCACTATGGGGCAATGGAACTCATGGTTGTTTTTTGGGTGAGAAATATGAAAGGGTGAGAAACATACACTCATGGCTGGTATGTACTCACAAACACATAGGTGGCTATGGGGAAAAGTCATGCCTCAAAATGGGCTTCCTGCTCAACCATACCAAAGTTATACCTCTTGATAAATTTAATAAGGCACCACAAAGGAAAATATTGTTTCGTTCTTCATGAGACAAGAAAAGCTTCATGTGCTTAGAACTCATGAACAAACACAATGGCACCATATGCATGAAAGCTATGTTATACAAGGTGGCCATATAAATGTAAAATGTAACATGTAAAGAATGTTCAAAAGAGATTTTCTTAGTTCATGCGAGGTCTATAACTTAGGGAACATTGTGTCTAATGTCTCCAAGAGAGGACTAATTAAAGAATAGAATATTTACAACTTAGGGGATGCAGTCTGTCACATCAAGCCACCAAGAGGAATGTAATATGATAAGATAGATCACACTCATGAATGACACTATACCTAATTTCATCCCCAAAGAAAAAAATGCATTGTATGAATAAAGGAAAAATTAAAAATGAATAATGCCAATGTATCCCTCCACTTTAAAGGAATTTCTGCACACCATTCTGTGAGCAATTACTTTAAAGTATCGAATGATAAATGAAATAAGACATGAAAGCCAACTTGGAAAGCCCTATGCTAGGTCATATGTTTTCAAGTAAGGCTACATCATGCAAATGAAAAGGGGAACAAAATAGAGGGGTTCCCCAAAAAGGAACACACCAAACATAAAGGGATCTATGAGTTTGGAGATTATTATGTTGTACTACAATGTTTTTGATTAAAGGAAACTTAGAACTATCATCGTCCCCAAATACATAGAAGTGGAAAGAATGACACAAAGAGAAAAACAAAAGAAAAAGAATCGTGTTGAGTCAACATGGAAGAGACATAGGATATCTCAATGATTTGCATCATTCCCAAAAGAAAAACACAAAACAAAAGGCAAAAATAGAAAAGAAAAAGGAGAAATGAAAAAGAAATCCTTGTGGGTCAACATGAAGGAGACATTTTGATCTCAATGCCTTGCATCATCCTCAAAAACAAAGTGAAAGACAACGCGGATCAACATGGAAGAACATAAAGGGAATCAATGCTGCGTCATCTGAAAAGACAAAAGTGAAATAAAGCACGGATCCAACATGGAAGAACATAACAGACATCCTCAACTGATACCATCAAAATAAATTGAAAAATCAAAACTTTTAAGGTCAACATGGAGAACATAGAGACATCAATGCTTTATCATCAAAAGAATTAAACAGGTCAACATCGTTTCTCAATTCTTTATCATCAAAGTCGACATCAATGTGACATATTATAGAAGAATGAAGGGAAAAAAAGAGGAATTGCACAAAGAGAGAGAGAACATGAAACAACACATCATGAGGGATCACATTACGCACATGCAATCAAACCAAAAAAGAAAAATGTAAAAGGATAGTAAGGAAAATGGAAGTCAACCATCTTACAAGTCATCTACCTTGCAATCATGTTCAAAAGGTGAACAACTGGAGAGAGGGAAAAGAGAAAGGGTTGAACTAGGTGTAGTTCTAGGCTCATCACTCTATATAGGAGATATCTCAGTTAAGCTCATAGACGTGAGGAAAATAATTTGTTTAATTCATTAAGTATTAAAATTTGTCAATTGTTTTCATTTCCTCATCGTCATCTAGGTTAATCACAATAGGGGGACAAATGATTATACCTAAGGCAGAGTGTATATCTTGTTGTGATTGTTGTACTAGATTACTTTTTGGTGGGTCAAGAGGAGGGTTGTGATGCATTGCTTCTGTCAAGTGAGGATTATGATTTTCTATGTTTTCTTCTTCAAGTAACTACTGAGCAAGGATTTGATGTTGATGCCTACGCTCCCTAGCACCTTGATTTATTTTGATTCTATTTTGAAGTTGTGTAGATGTAAGAGTTGGCTAATCCACCATAGGATCCTTTACTTCCCTAAGGGGAGGAACAAAAGGAACCATAGGAGGTGAGTCAATCAATTTCTCTTTTACATTATAAACTTGTTTTATGCAACGGGGCATGATGGGGTTGGGTTCATTAATTCTTGGGTGTTTGGACAATGAAGGTGAAGTGTTTATTATTTATTGATGTTGATTTGCTAGTTTAGGTTCAGGTTGAAGCATTGTCTCATCTAGGATGGGAGTGTCGAAAGTGGATGGGGATATGTTGCAAAGAGACAATTTTTCTATGTGTTTGGCTTTGAATTTTTTATAGGAAATGAAAAAGATGTCTTTACAAGGTGTTATGGGCTCCATGGGCTCGGTCCAAAAGTTTTCCAAGGAAAAATTTCCTTTAGAAGATAAAGGATTAAAGCCACTATGGTGAACAGTGAATATTTCATTATCAAGCGAAAACTTTAAACATTTGTGTATGATTGAAGGGAAAAATTTCATCGAGCAAAGCCATGGATGGCCTAGCCACATATGAAACTCATCCAACTATGGAATAATAGTGAATGTTACATCCAATGTTTTAGGTCCTATTTGTAATCAAATGACAATCAATCCTATCGTCGGGCATGCAAAACCATTGTGTGTTTTGATCCATGCTCTTGATTTTTCATAATCATCTTGATAAAGATAATGTAATGCTAAAAATTCCTCAGTGATCACATTCTCTCCACAGGTGGAATCTATGAGTATCCCATTAGTGGGCTTATCATAAATTTGACTAGCTATGTAAAGAGGACCGTCAGGAAGGTTTGAGAGGATTTCCTTAGAAGAGAAAGTAATATCAAGAGATGTCTTAGGTTGTCTCTGATTAGGGATAACGTCTATCATACCTACCATTTCATTTATAGGATTAATAGTAGTGGTATGTGGAATAAGATCAGGATGTTCCATAGCTGTACAAACTTGCATCACATCATTGTTTTGAGTTTCACTAGTTTTGACAAATGACACATTATGTTTGGGCATTCGATTTGTAAAAAATTGCAAATTTTAATTTGGTAGGGAAACTAACTTAGTGCCTTGAACATTAACATTTGCAATGGATATACATTCAAAATAAATGAGGTCTTGCACTAGGTGTTTAAGATGCTTACACTATTCTGTGTCATGTCTATTTTGTCTATGATAATGGAAATAAGCATTGGGTTGAAAAGTTGGAGGTAAAGGCTTAGTAGGATCTAGTGGTTTAACAATAAGTAAGGTAATCATTTGTTTCTACAAAATTTGGGACATTGTGTAATGAAGAGTGTCTGGTAAAGGTGTAAACTATCTTTTTGGATCTCCATAACTATAAGGTATCGTGGCTTTAACAACTACTACTTGGTTGTTGACAGGTTGAGTTGGTTGTTGAAGAGGGGGGTTAAATTGTAAGAATCCTTTGTTTGGTTTTCTAAAGGGTTGTGAATTGTTGGGGTTGACATGTTCAGATTTCTCAACTCGGGTAGAAGTGGACTTGGCATCATGACTACTAACTGAATTGTGATAGTCACAAAGGGTTGTACATAGATGCATGAAAGAGGAAAATTTCATCATGGTCAATTTATCTTGAATTTGACTTTGTAGATTTTCAATGAGCATCTTTTGGAGATGTGGATCAAGAACCTTGACATCGATTTGGGCATAAAGTGACTAATAGCATGAGATGAAATCAGTTACCTTTTCATCCACATTTTGTTTACATCTCATCAAATCAACCAATGTCTTTTTGGGAGTCATGTGTGCTTGGAAATGATTTATGAATGCATCAACAAGTTCATTAAATGAATGAATTGAATTGTTAGGTAAAGAGGAAAACCATTCCAAGGCAATGTCCTTTAAAGTCCTAGGAAAAATTTTAGCTAAGAATTTATCATCAAGGAAAAAATCACTACATAAGGCGGTATAGGCATTGACATGATTAGTGGGATCACCCTTTGCTTTGTACTTCTCAAATATAGGTATCTCAATTCCTTGTGGAATCGATGTTCTTAATATTTCCAAAGATAATGGGATGCTATGAACATAATAGGTGGGTGGTGCATTTTGAATTTGGCTTATGGTGGATATTTGTTGTTGCATAGAGGAAAAAATGTAGAAGAGTTGTGTGATGAGAGGATCAGGATAGGTGGTGGGACATGGAAGAGAGAATGGGGATGGATTGTATGTAGTAGTAGGACAAGTGAAGGGCACACTGATAGGTGGGAAGGTGGTAGAGAATATAAAATTTGATGCCACAAAGTAACTAGGATTGCTAGTAGGAATACCGAAGGAAGGAGTCACATTACTAACAGATTACATGACTATTACAACTTGGGGAGTGGTGTAGGTAGGTATGGATGCTATGGTTGAAGGGGGAGAAATGTGAGGTCCTCCATGGCTAACCACAGTGTTTTCTGGTTGAGATGTACTAGAGGTGGAAGGAATATGTTTTTGATATATTTCAATAATTTGGTTAACAATGTCTAGGCCTTCATCACTTTCAAGCATGCGATGGATGTTTTCTATAGTGGGAATGGCAGTGGATGAAATGTTTTCAATACTTACTTGATGTTGGAGATGTGTTAAGTCCTCATGAATGTTAATTATTTCGTCATGCAGTATAGAATTAGTTTGTGTGTCAATATGCATTCTTCCTAAATGCATGGAGTAGTAAAGGTATTGTCCATGCCTAATGTACTATTATTAATACTAGGAGTAGTAGCTTGGGATAACCCAAGGTCCACAATGAGTGTGTTATCGTAGGATTCCATGAGTCATGAACTTTTTCTCACTAAAGTATTATCAATAAGGCACCAAAAACTCATACAAAGGATACTAAAGATGGGGTGGATGTAAATGAAATGAAAACTAGGAGAAATAAAATGCTAATAACATAAATTTTGGAAACTGTAACAAAGATGCAATAAAAAAAATATAAATACAAATATATGCTTTGAAAATGATAAAAATTACAGTGCAAAATATGTAACTGGACTAATTCGCCTAGGGTGACAAATGAGTCTAGGGATGAGTTCTTTTAGAAAATTTAAGATGAATTTTATGCTTTTCAAATTGTTTGATGCAAAACTATGGCACATATGCAAAATTTTAGTGTTTTTAAATGATTGGAAATCCAAAAATGAAATCTGGATGATCTTTTCACTAATGCAATTTTGGAAACCCTAGGATGAAAATAATACAAAACCTAATGCAATGTTGATGCAAACTAGCCCTAGGATGTAAATGCACTTGAAATTGGAAGTGAAAATGTTCTAAAGTTGGGCACACCAAAATGTAAACATGGGTTTTGGTACCCTAAAGGTCTCTTCCACTTCTAAGATCTTTCACCTAAAAGGAGAGGAATGGGGTACAAACCACTATATTTACACTCAAGATTAATGTAATGTGGATGAAATATGCCTAGATGAGATGAACTAAATGCAAATAACTGACAAAATAGATTGATTTTGTATGAAAAACTAAGAAATGCAAATTGTTTGAAAACATGTGATAGGAAAAAAGAACTAAAAACATGAACAAACAAAGAAAGAACTTAATGAAATTGAATGAGGTCTACCTGGAGGCTGAATGATGATGTTGAGAGGTTTTGGAATGCTACAGAGACCAGTTTTGAAGCCCACTAGGACTCATTTTCCATAGATGGTGAAGTAGTTTTGTTTCTGGTGAAAACTATTAGAGCAGGTTGCGGGATGTCAGGAACACAAAACTTCAGAAAACACTTTTTCTAGCTTGGTAGTGGGACTCATTCACCAAAGATGGTGAATTAGTTGACCTAAAGGTTTCTAAAAATTCAAAGGTCAATTATGTGGGTCTTGATCTACGCTTTTTTTTCTGACAGGTTGTCCGATCCGAATTTGGAAAATATGACGGGAAAGTGTTCTCTAAGTTTCAAATACGGTTTTTTTGACTTTGATGACTTTGATGACTTTACGACACCTTTTTCTTTGACAAATCTATCTACAAGACCTGCAAACACACATGCAAATAGGGAAAAAAGGGTTAAGGGTTAGAGAATAGGGGTTTTCCTTGGTCAAAACCCAATTTGGTAATCAAATCCTTGATAATGAAATGGAATAAAGAGAGAATTATGAACAAATAACATGCAATGTCATAAACTCACCAAACCCTTATGTTGAAGTCAGAAGATATGCTTCTCCAAGATGCTTGAATACTTGATTGCATGATGAAGAATGCTAGAATACTTGAATGTTATGATGCATGAATGGGGGGATGGGGGTTAAAATGAATAGAAAATCATATATTTATACACAATTATGTCGTAATTTCTTGAAAATACATCACAAGCCAACCTTAGGTCTTTAGAAATAAAAACCTGGTAGTACATTTGAATTTATTTTGATTTTTGTGCCAAGAGGAACTCATTCCCTCCTAATGGAAAATGGGTCCCACTCAAGGCATGTGAATGGGTTTCAGGAATTACGTTGTCTTAAATGATGTTTGTCATGTTTATATTTAAGGGTATGTGTAGGATCATGATGGGCCAAGAGTGGCAATATATGATGGATATGTGGTGGCGACTATTATTTTTACACTATACCCAAAAAATTGATGAAGCGAAAAGGGTTTTTAAAGGAGATTCTCAACTTTCCACCAATATAAATTATTCTTTACTTTAAATTTAATAAATAATTATTATTCATTTTCTATTTAAATTACAACTAAAGTCCCAATTGATAGGCTAATTGAAAAACATCCATATATTTCAAATGGTATCACATTTTTTGAATCTGAAACATGTGTCACATTCTATGCTTCACCTACTATATAAGTTAAAGAAAGAAAAATTAATTTCATGAATTTTTGACCAGGGTGGAGTAATTGAACATCACAGTATTTACTATTTTGAAAAAAATTGTAATAAAATTTATAATTAATTATTTACATGGAAAAAAATTACAAAAAATATATGCATCACAGCCGGGCATGAGTCTCTATATCTAAAATCTTATAAAAGAAAATTATTATCATTTATTGTAATTAGGATTTGGTCAGACCGGACACCTACTTCTTATTTTTCCTAAAATTCCAACCTGCTTGCATTGAAATTTGAAATTTTCATAAATAAGATTTAAAAAAAAAAAACCTGATAGTTTAGAAACTACATTCAATTTTCTATAGATTCTATTCTTACATATTTTGAAATAATATAGATAACTTATTCAAATTTTTCGCGATCAAGTTTCTAACTCGATTTTAAAGATTACGCCACTTAAGGGCCTATTTTTTTAATGATGATCCTACACATACCCTTAAAAATACACTTAATTAAGGCTTGTAAGTGCATAAAGGGGCTAAATAAAGCATAAGAAAGGTGTATTTGTTGATGACAAGTCTAGAAAATTATAAATGTTTGTTACAAGACTTTACAGCACTTTAAAATAAAACTTGGTAAGCGATAAAAAAGGGGGTATGTAGGTGAATTATAATAAGAAGAGTCTACAAAAGTGTGAAAATGTGTTACAACACTTCACAACACCTTTACAAGACATCATAAAGTCTTAAAGATTCAAGACCTAATGTGAATGTGTGGGCCACATTGCAACATTAAATCAAGGAAAAATCAAGCCAATTAAGCATAAGGAGGGACAAAACAAGAAAAATTAGAAGGGTTACTTTTTTCGTGTCCACAATTTCCAATGTTTCCCATATATCCTTTGATGTTCTACACTCCGTCACTTTCACAAATTTAGTGCTATTGAAACCACATATAATAGCATTCCTTTCATTAGCATTGAGTTCAAGATCCCACTTTCCTACTTGATCCCAGGGAGGGACATTTCTAGGAGGCTCATATTCTATAACTAACACCTAGATGTTCAATCCTAAATCCATCAAATAGGACCCCATCCTAAATTTCCAAAAAGAAAAGTTAGATCCATCAAAAATTGGTACTTTGTTTCCAGATGAACTTTCCTATGCCATCCTATATCTACCTTAAGCTATTAAAAATCTTCAAAGGAAATTAGTCTAGATACCAATTGGAGGGCACACAATCTACTCAGAGTGAGGGGGGGTTGGGTGTGGGAAGGGTGAATTAGTAGAGGGTGATCCCAAAATAGTGGGTTACACTTTTTGACCAAACATAACATTGAACTGAACTTTTTTTTAACTAAATCTTTAGTTTTAGACACCCATAGCTGCTAAACCATGAGGAATTTGAAGATGATGGAAACTAGTGATTTGTGACATTTTGTCTACATATTTTTAATATTTATTTTATTTTATTTTTTTACATCTCCTTTGATAACTAGTTTTTAACACTAAACACCATTTTTAAAGAGTGGTGTTTACTATATAACACAACTTTTTTTATGAAGGATAAAATTATAATTTTTAAAATTTAGATTTGTAACTATGATATCTAGCTCCTTCATTTGGTTTCATAGTGTTTTATTGAATATTTTTTTCTTAATTAAGTTTTGAAGTAAAACCAATTATAATTTAGACATAGGTTTACTATATAGCACATAACTTTTTTTGTATGTATTGAAATTCACTTTTTTCGCTAGATCAAGGGCATTAATACCAAGAGCATACGTATTTTTCATTTTGTTTTGGTAATCTACTATTTTTCCACATGTGCAAAATAGAGAGATTGATTTTTGGTGAAAAACCTACATTCACATGAAATAAAAAATTAATATAAAAATTAAATTAAATATATTTAAAATTATAAATTTTGGGAAGCTTATAATAAGGAATACATAGTGTAGGTTTTTTATCTTCCTTATGTTAGGGGGTATTTATTTTTCCTACACATTATTATTTAAGCTTTCCTCGATTTATTAGATGTGGTAATATGAGGACATGTGGAAAAATACAACTACATGTGTCACTCCTCTCACACATGGGTAGTTGAGTTACACACTCTCTTTTGGATTGTTGTGCCACCTCGCATAACCACTATTTTATATTTACCTGAGTAGTTTATGAGGTAGTTCAGTTTCTCACCCTCTTCTAGCCTTATGTGCCACCTCTCTCATATCTTCACTTGAGGAGACTATGCCACATGTTTTGTAATTTCCCAAGTAGGTAAAACCTCCCACCTTTTATGGGTGTAGCATAGAAAAAGTATCTCTTGCTTGATATGGGGATAATTAATGAAAAATTGGACCTAATGTCACCTTGATCTAGTGTTGTGAGGTGTTTTACACATCCACATTAGGTCTTGGACACTTACAAACTAAATAAAATGTATTTATTTATGTCTTGTAAAGGTGTTGTACAGTGTTGTTGAACCATATATTTTAGGTGGAATGGAATGCTATGTCTCTTTTTCTCAATTAGGGTCTTTCACTTAATGAAAAGAGATAGATCCCACACCCAAAATCTAGGTGGTTCACTCAAATTAATTCAAGTATGATGGGATTATGACTAAATGAAATGGTCTAAATGCAGCTAAGTGATGAAATTAATTTATTATGAATGAAAAACTATTGAAACGCAACTTGTTTGAAAACACAATGTGTAATGCAAGAACACCTAGAAATGAATGCAAATTACAACATAAATGAACCAAACTGAAAGTGTGCACCTAAGATATGGATGGAGACTGGAAATTACTTTTTAAATGCTATTGATGTTGATTTTTAAGCCTAGTGTGACTGATTCGCCATTCTAGGCAAATCAGTCTTAATTTCGGGAAACTGTTCTAGAGCCCGTTTCAGACAAATGGGTACCCAAAATTGTAGAAAACTTGTTTCAGGCCTAGTAGTGGGACTCATTCACCACCCATGGTGAATGATTCCACTTTTAAATTTCTAAAATTCAAAAGTGGAAACTGTAGTCTTTGTTATGCTCTTCGGCTCTTCACAAGTGTCTGCCTTTGAAAGTCTAATTCCTGAACCTGAAAGTGAGTTTTTGTTGATATTTTTCCTTAGAAAATGAAGAGAAGACTTAAAAAACTTTGCAACTTGATTCTTAATGATTTCTAAGCTTCCAAGATGCCCAAAATCTACAAACACGCAAGATAAGAGAGAGAGAGAAATGTTGAATGATAGGGCATGGGGGTTTGCCTTGGTCAAAACCCTTTTAGGTAATTAAACCAAAATAGAGAAATAATGTAATTAAACATGCAATAATGGAGTTGATTAACTTTCCATGATGATTGAACTTTAATGTCTCAACAAAAAATGAAGAATTTGTTGTTGAATGTATGAAAATTGCTATCTTAATGACTTGAAATGATGAAACGCTAAATTTCTTGACTTGAGATGGAAGAATGATGGATTAATAATGAATAATGGTATTGATTTATGGTTTAGATAGTTTATTTTTGAATCATATATTTTTTGCACCCACGAGACTCCCTAACTCTTCTAGGGTTTTTCACCTAAAAGGAGAGAGTAGGGGAAAAAATGCTAAAGGGTTCATTCAAATTAAGTAATGTAGGATGTTATTATGCCTAAATGAAATGATCTAAATGTAGTTAAGTGATTAAAATGGCGATTATAAATAAACATAAGAAACAAGTGATGTTTGAAAATACATTATGTAATCTGATAATGAACTAGAAATGAATGCAAAGATAAACATAAATGAATGAAACTTGAAGTGTGCGCTTGAAAGCTTGAAGGAGACTAGAAATTGCTTTTGAAACACTACTAATGCTAATTTTCAATCCTGGAGGGACTCATTCGCCATTCTGGGTTAATTTGTCCTGGTCCTGCCAAACTGAGTCAAGACCTATTTCTACTAAAAGGCTATTAGAAAATGTAAAAAACAAAAAACTGACCTAGAAGTGGGACTCATTCACCACTCATGGTGAATGAGTCCACTTTGAATTTATATTTTCAAAAGTGAATTTTGAAGCTTTCAATTTGGTAATTTTGACTCCTATAGGTTTTGGCTTCCTAAACTCTAATTTCACGGGTTTGAAATTGAGTTTTTTGTTGATATTTTGACTTGTTGAATGAAGAGAAGACTTTGTTCAACCTGTAACTTGATCTTCTTCAATGATTTCAAAGATTCCAAGAGTCCTAAATCTACAAACACACAAGAAGAGAAGAAAAAATGTTGAATGTTAGGGCATGGAGGTTTGCCTTGGTTAAACCCCTTTTAGGTAATTACACCAAAATGATGAAAGAATGGAATGAAACATGCAACAATGGAATTGATTACCTTGCCATGATGTTTGATCTTGGAAGTCTACAACAAAACATGAAGAAACTACCCTTGAATTTCTTTAGAAGCTTTCTTGATGACTTGAAATGATGAAGCCCTAAGTTTCTTGACTTGAGATGAAAGATTGGTGGATGAATATGTGGATTAAGTTGATGGGTGTGAAAGAGATGCTAAAATTAGTTTAGAGAGGTTCTTTTATAGGAAATTCACCTATTTTACTCGTTAATACCTCATCACATGCCGACATGTGAAGCAAAATCAAACTTAAATTTCATCATTTTTCCCACTCAAAGGCCAAAATTGAGCCAAATGGGACTCATTCACTACACATGGAAAATGGGTCCCACCTGGATGGGACCGGACCATCATGCATGGTGAATGGGTCCCATAGGGGTCAATTTGATAGCTAGGAAGCTAGGAGATAAGGAAATAATGTCTAAAATGCAACTTTGTCAAGTATTTGATCAATTTAGGCCTCAAGATGCACAATATTGGTTAATATGGGATTATTAGTGATGATGTGAATGTCAAATAGGCTTGGGACACAAAAATAAATATGAAAGTGTGAATAAATACACTTTACAACACTAAAATGAGGTCTACT
>VDFB02166851.1:0-27358 GCA_007258455.2 Sequoia sempervirens | reverse complement strand
ACAATAGTGAGAAAAAAGGTAAACTGACCAAACCTTCTCCATTTTATGTCACTTTGATCATTGGTGACCACTTGTTCATAGCTCTGTTATGCCAAAGTCCATAGTTGATAAGTTGGGTTTGACATATGTACCTCTTTCCAAAGGGATTATTCAGTTAGATGGGTCATCATTGAATACAGTTGGGGTAATCAAGGGTTTGAGTCTTACATTACATGATTGTCCAAATTTCTCTATCCAATAGGATATCTATGTCATTGACCTTACAACTCACTTTGTCTTATGTTTATCTAGATATTTCACTACAAAATTGGGGGGATACTTGTCATCTGATTGGACCCATTTGTTTTTCAAAATAATATATGGTAGAAAAGTTACTATAAAAGCATAACCATATGCCATAAACCATATAAAACTATATGTCCCATCTATTGTAAATGCAAATTTATCCTTCCATGACCATGAGGAACAACCTATTCCTAAGCCTAACACCCCTATTAAAGGTATTCTTGATCTATTTTTGGATAAATGGGAAGCTGAAAACCATGAGGAGGATCTTTATAAACATATTGAACAAGTTGGGATGGGTGTTTACATGTTTCATGAACAAGAGGTTGCTATCCCAAATCTGATTAAGGATGAAAAATAGACGTTAGAACAACAATCTAATCAACTTTGGAAACTTTACTTTGATGGTTCACAGAGTAGAGTTGGTGTTGGTGGAGGTGCAATGTTAATTTCTCTTGAAGGTGAGAAGTACTACTCTAGTTTTCATTTTCCTTTTAGTTATACTAACAATACAACAAAGTATGAGGCTCTAATCCATGGGTTAGAGTGGGAAAGAAAGAGAAATATTAAGTACTTGTAGGTGTTTGGTCATAGTGAGCTTGTGGTAAATCATGTGAGGAATAGCAATGTTGCCAAAAATGATTTGCTCAAAAAGTATAAACATAGATTTTGGGATATAATTGAAGAGTTTGATGCCTTTAATCTGTTATATATCCTAAGAAATCTGAATAAACAGGCTAATAAGTTGGCTACAATGGGAGCCAAGTTTGATATTCTAGCTAAGATAAAAAAATGTTTAGAGACAATACTATGTTAAGGTAGTTGTAAGACCTTCTATTCTTGATAATAACATGTTGATATTATGGATGCACAGTCCTTGAAGCTACAGTCTTCAATGGAGGACCCTTGCCAGGAAAGATAATCAACCACACATAAAGTGTTGCAACTAGGCATGCACAATGGAGATTCTATATTGATGATATGACTGATTGATATGTTACAAATGAACAAGTTGCCTGATTATATAGGGAAGAAAGAAAGCCTAAGATGCATGAGATGTTTCCATGTGTCATGATCTAACAACATGTGACAACATGTGAACCCTATCTAGGAAATTATTAAATGTTGAGATAAGTTCTAGAAGGACAACTCATCTTCTAGAAGGAATCTTATCCCTACAAACATGGAAGGGAATATTACCCTATTTATTAAATAATTTATTAAAAATGCAACCTAGGACTAGATGAAATATGACCTAAGTTAACTTATGCTAGTGTAATAATTAATTTAATTACACTAACACCCCCCATAAGTTCAACTTAGGGAGGAAATGCAATGATTATGCAGAGATGATCGATGATGATGGGTCTCGACTACTAGGCCATGTTAGGTACCCATTTACATGAAGATGTAGAAAATCTCCCACAACCAGAGAAAAGGGGGAAACCCAGTGGGAACAAAACCCCTCTCCAAAAAGGAGATGAAAAAGAAGAAATGTGAGATAGGATGAGAAGGATGGAGGACTCCCAAATACCCCCCAAGTACACCATCCATCACATTGATACAATACAATATCCCCCCCATAGGATGGAAAGAGAGAGACTATACAGCCCCCCCAGAATATGCGATCACCTAAAAAATGGTAAGTGTCTAAATACAAAACATGATCCAATGTCGACAAACAACTTGTCTCCCTTTTGAAAGAAACAAAACCAAATGAAAGTGTAGAGATAATTCCCATTCTAGATAGGAATTGAAGGAAGGAAGGATGAAGGTGGATGTCGATGATGTCTCAGAACTTTGCTCAAATTTCTCCTTGCCTAAAGATGAAGATGCCACAATCAATGAAGAGGGTGACAAACTAGGACAATGCAAAAATTGATGTTGAACAATATCCAAAGACTATGTGATGGATATGATGGATGTGATGGAGACTTGATATCCCCCCCTAAATGAAGTGTCCTCAAAACTACTGAAAGAAGTCTGAAGCAACAAATGTGTCCAAACCACAAGTCTCCCACTAGGAAGAAGCAAGTCCAATGGTGGATTCTGGAGAAACCTCAAATCCTAAATGGAATGAAAAGGAAGAAGTCTCATACATGAAATCTTTGAAGAGAAAACAAGTGTCTCCAAGATAGTCTCTGGATTCCCAATCAAGGTTGAGACAAGGGGGTGAGGAGACTCAAGAAACCTCTCCAAAGTGGGATCTGAATAGAGGAGTGATATCCCCTCAAGAATGTCCTCCAAACCTATAGAAGTAGCCAAGTCAGTGATACCTGAAACGAAGCCATCCTATGATGTCAAGTCTGGAAAATTGAATGTGTCATGATGAATGATGATGGTGGAATCCTCAATCAATGAATCTAGACAAGGAATCACTGATTGTGAAGGGATACCAACTATCTTTGATGGAGAAGAAGCACCTAAAGGAACCTTAAAAACCTCTTTGGAAATATCAAGGCAATCAACCTCCTACATAACAGTATCATCAAAGGGAACCTGATCTGAAGAATGACATTCTGAATCATGACCATCAGGCAATGGTGGAGTATCTGAATCTCCATAGATCCCCCAAAGCTTAATCCAAATAATATGAGGACAATCAAAATGATCAATCGATCTCAAAACATCACAATCAACTTGCATAGAAATGATCTCCAAAACAGTGTATCTGTTGCAACTCCAAGCAAGTTCTTGAATAGATTCACTCAGATGGGGAACTATACCATACAGATGTGGCAGGAAATCAAGTGATTGGAGATGGTGTATGATCCCATCTCTCCATTGTAAAAGTTTCCCTTGTGAAACATAACCAAAGAAGGAGTATATGCAAGCCCCATAATGAAATTTCTCCACAAAAAACAAAGACACTGACCTTCAATAGAAAATAAAGACTTCCAAATATGATGTACAACTGAAGTGATGCTACCCGGATCAAAAAATACTTTCCCAAGCTTTAGGATATATAAGTTATTGAAAAAATGCACCAAACTAAAAAAATCTGATGCAAGAGTACCTGGAGCTGAAACTGATCAAGCGGTTTGGATGGATGAAGAAAAGCTTTGAAAAATATTCCTGATGCTACTAGAATCACAAAAATATGATGAACGGTTGCGAAGATACGAGCCTCTGAGTCCAAATTAGGGTTTTGTCTTCAGTTGGATGTAGAATTTTCTATGATAAAAATTTCATAGAATGGATGTCACCACTAAAAAGTAATCAGAATTACCTTTCTGACGGTATCTCGTTTGTTGAATTTTGACACCGTGGGTGAAAGTTATGATAAAACGAAAAAAATGCCTATATTAGGCAATCTGCAGGCTAACTAGGGGAAAAATTCTAGCCCCTCGGGCACTGGTAGCTAGTCTTTGATGTGACTGTGGTAGTATATAAGGCAAAAAAAGGGCCCTGCCAGATGGGCAGAGGCAGAGTAGAGTGGCTTGGGCAAAGAAACGTATGCAAGGGTGGCTCTGCTTCCTATAGTGGAACCCTTGGTCTATGATGAGACCATCAACAGGAGCTTGTATCAGGCACCAGAGGGAAGGTTTTCGGTGGGGAAAACTCTGGTAGGATCGACCGTGGATGGATGAAGTACCCGATGGTGATGAAGCCAGATGGAGATGTGACCGAAGAATGTGCACGGTCAAGACAGGATAATCAGAGATCGATGAAAGGACCTGACAGTAGGATGGTCAGCCGGTAGTCAGTGATGTGATGGCCGACCAAAATGTACGCCCCTTCTGCACACTTTTTTATTTGATAAAAGGTTGACAAGACTTTTATGCAGAATTTATTGAAATATGATTGCCAACAAAAAAATATCAATTTGATTTTTAATATTGTCAATCAATAATTAAAAATAAAAAAATAACTTTTAAATATTTATGCCGACAAATAAAATAAGCTCGATTATTATTATATAATCTGCACACAATATATTTGATGCCAACTAAAGATAGTGCTGATGGGATATATAAAAAAAATCAAACCCTTATTTGGATACCGATAAAAGGATGTCGACTATTGATTTTTTCTACAACTATAGAAAAAACCCAAATTGATTTTTTCTACAACTATAGAAAAAACCAAAAATATTTTTTTTGCCAAACAAATAATAAAAGCCCTGATTTTTTGAGATAGCAAAATGGTCTGTGACTACAAAAAAATTTCCTCAGAGGACAACTAAGAGGGATGATTTTTTTACTGCAAATTTGTATGGATCGTACCAATTGATTTTGCAAACCCAAATACCTCTGATGCTTCCAGGTTGATGTATCTAATTTTGATGAATGGGCAGGTGATCCTAGGGTTTTGAGGCCTTTTGAAGATAATGGGGAGCTCAGATATGACTCTATCTACTTCAGAAATCAGCTTGGTCCCCGGGTGGAGTCAAGTAGCCTTCAATGGAGACCTTCAAGCCTGCAAGAGTCTTGTACACCAACTTTCTTAATCAAGGGTTGATGTTTCACTGGAGAAGCTCTGATACCATGTTGAGATTATGGATGCACAATCCTTGAAGCCACAGTCTTCAATGGAGGACCCTTGCCATGAAAGATAATCGACTACACATAAAGTATTGCAACTAGGCATGCATAATGGAGATTCTATATTGATGATATGATTGGTTGATATGTTACAAATGAACAAGTTGCTTGATTATATAGGCAAGAAAGAAAACCTAAGATGCATGAGGTGTTGCCATGTGTCATGATCTAACAACATGGGACAACATGTGAACCCTATCTAGGAAATTATTAAATGTTGAGATAAGTTCTAGAAGGACAACTCATCTTCTAGAAGGAATCTTATCCCTACAAACACGGAAGGGAATATTACCCTATTTATTAAAAATGCAACCTAGGACTAAATGAAATATGACCTAAGTTAACGTATGTTAGTGTAATAATTAATTTAATTACACTAACATAACATACATTGTCAAATGTTTGACAATGATGAACAAATTATAAGTTTTTTGATTGAGGAGGCTGAGTTCTCAACTTCAAATTAGCAAAAGTTGAAACAACAGTATGGAGATCAAATTCTTCAACTAAAGTCAAACAAGTTGTCAATGGGTTTGGTGACTCTTGAGTCAATCTTTAACTCAGATGATTAGGTAAAGAAGGATAAAACCAACATGTTAGTCAAACAGGGACATTATGATTCCATTGAGATATTCAAAGGTAAACTTTTAAAACTTGGCAAGATATGCACAAAGGAAGAAAAAAACTCTTTTGTTTTGCTTTGTCAAGAATTTGAAGATGTGTTTTCTTGGGAATATAGTGATTTAAAAGGTTTTAATCTTGAGTTAGCTCAACATACGATAGAGTTACAACCTGAAGTAAAACCAATTAGAAAAAGACAAAGACCTTTGAATCCTAAATTAGAACACCTAATGAAGGATGAGCTAAATAAGATGATTCAAAGCAATATCATTTTCCCCATCAAACACACATCTTGGTTGTCCAATTTGGTTCCTGTGAGAAATAAAAATGGTGAAATTAGATTGTGTGTTGACTTTAGGGACCTTAATAAGGTGTCTCTTAAGGATCATTACCCACTACCCTCAATGGAAAAAATATTGTAGCTTGTTTCAAGTTTTGAAAGATTCTCACTTTTAGATGGATTTTCAAGTTATAATCAAATTTAGGTTAAGGAAGAAGATCAATTCAAATCAGCTTTACTACAAAGTGGGAAACCATGGCATACAAAAAAATTCCTTTTGGGTTGTCCAATGCAGGGGAAACTTTCCAAAGAGCCATGTGTGAGGGTAAATTCTAAGGTTCTAGATTAGATCAAATGAATGTAAATCATAAATGATAATAAACCCAAAGTTCTATAGAGCACAAAGGAAATTAAACAATAGAACAATTATACCTATAAATCGCAATTCCCATGATTACCTCCATAGTACCTTCTTACTTGTTGGATGATGTGGCCCTTAGATTCGTTGTGTGAGCAATCTGAAAATGTCTAAGTCCTACAACAAGCCTTGAAGGATTTGTATAAAAACGTCTAAATGCCTATGACTATGACAATGTCTAAGATTTGATCACATGAAAATAATAATTCTAATGAGAAGCCTAAGAGTGCAAGTGCAAGAGTATAATGCCTATAATATGTGTGTGCGTAAATATAAAATGTCAGCATGTAATCGAAAAGTGAGAGGAAAATGACATTTTATAGAAAATGTCATTTTGAGTGGACGAACGAGATTAATTGATGATGAGAACCTTAAATGAGAGGTCTAGATTAAATTTGAGAATCCCTAATTAGGGTTAGGGCAAAATCTTTTATCGAACGGTCAGAATAATATCTCAGATAATCGGATCGACGGTGGAGAATAAATGAGGATTAATTAAAGAAATGAAGATTTTGAAAAATCAAGATAAGATTGCCCGACTCATGAGATTGAAAAGTCAAGAAGATAAGATTTGGATGAAGATTAGATTGGGAAAATCAAAGAATCTACCCGATTACTTGATTTTAGAAGATTAGTTACTATTTTGAATTAAATTAATTCAAAATAATGATTTTGTGAGATAATAAATAATCTTTTTCAGATTATTTATCACAATGGACTGACAGTTAAGATTGTGATGATATTTTAAATAATTTAATTTATTTAAAATGAGAGGAATATCAAATTGGCAATTAAATAAATTTAATTATTTAATTTATGATAAGACTAATTAATTAAATAAATTAATCAATTTATTTAATTAAGACAATTAGTGACATTTAAATAAAATAAATGTAACTTCCATTTAATAATTAGGAAAATTAAATGCGAAGGAAATTAAATAGAAATTAAGAAATTTATTTAATTAAGGAAAGACTTAGACATAATTGATTTAATAAATAAATAAAATTTATTTATTTAATAATCATGAAGAATAAATGACATGAATTAATTAAATAATTATGAATTATTTAATCAATAGTCGAATGTGGACCAAGGACATAATTAAATGTCATAATTATGCAGGACGAAAGTGGTAAAATGAAGCTTGCGTAGGGCCTAGGTCATTTTTAGGTGTCTACACCATGGATATGGCCTTTAAAGGTCTTATGAGCAAGTTTTTTTTGGTATATCTTGATGATATTACTATTTTCTCTAAAGACGCTAATGATCATTTCATGCATTTGAGGAATATTTTTGAAAGATGCAGGGAGTATGGTATCTCATTGTATCCAAAAAGGTGTATCTTTGTTGTTTATGAGGGTAAGTTGCTTGGTCACATTGTTTCAAAGCATGGTATTACCATCGATCCTAAAAGAGTAAGTGCAATTTTGGCTTTGCCACTACTAGCTCATAAGAAAGCCCTTCAAAGATTTCTAGGAAGGATCAACTTTGTAAGGAGATTTATTCCTAATATTGCTTTTCTATTAAGGCCTCTAACTTCTATGCTTAGAAAAAATGTTAGTTTCAGTTGGACTATGGAAGGGAAGAGAAGTTTTGAGGAAATCAAAGAGGCCATAGCAGCAACTCCTACACTCATTAATCTAGATTATGCAAAGGATTTCATCTTGTATACCTTTGGTAGCATTGACACAATTTCAGCTATGTTGGTCCAACATAATGAAGAAGGTTTAGAGCAACCCATAGAATTATTCATCTAAGGCTTAGAGGATTATGAGAAAAGGTATTAATTTGTTGAAAAACATGTTTTAGCTATGGTTATGAGCCTCAAAAAATTTAGATACATGCTTTCAAAAACAAGATACACTTGCAAGATTCTCATCCTAGTGTGAAAGAATTATTATTGAATAAGGATCTAAATGATAAAAAGAAAGGTTGGATTACAAAAGTAATGGAATATGATGTAGAAATCAAGTATACAAAGATGATTAGAGGTAAAGGATTATGTGATCAGCTTGTTGGTGATCAAGAAAGAAGCCAAGAAGGTGAAAATCAGTTTGTTTTAGTGCTCAATGATGATGAACAAACTATTCTAACAACTCATCCTACAAGTTGGATTCAAGAAATGGTGCATTACCTTTAGACTAGTGAGTGTCCAAAAGGTATAAAAAATGCAAAACAAAGGTATTATAGGCTGCAAGCTATTCCTTATGTTATTATTGATGGTGTTTTGTTTAGAAAGGACTTTCACAGATTTTTTTTAAGATGTGTTGAATCTGACCAGATTGATAAGATTCTTGAAGAGTTTCATGATGGACAATCTGGTGGCCATTTTTCACCTAGGACAATAGCTCTTAATATTATGAGAGCTGGTTATTTTTAGCATAACTTATATAAATATGCATTTGTATGGGTGAGAAGATGCAAGAAGTGTGCATTGTTTGTAGGAAAACAAAGAGTAATAGCCCTACCATTACATCTTGTACAGGTTGAGAAGCCCTTTGTGAAGTGGGGAATTGACTTCATTGGAGTTATTAACCCACTTTCTAGTGCATGACACAAATGGATATTGATTGCAACTAATTATTTCATTAAGTGGATAGAGGGTGTAGCACTCAAGGAAGCAAATGAGATTGTTGTCCTAAACTTTTATCAAGATCTAGTTGCAAGGTTTGGTGTTCCTAAGTCAATTATTTCAGATAATGCTTTGGATTTTGTAGGTATAAAAGTGATTGATTTGACTCTCAAAAATGGTATATATTTGAATACTTCATCCAATTATTATGCACATGGTAATGGTCAAATTGAGTCTTCTAACAAAAATATGATCAAAATCATTAAGAGGACAATTGAATACAATAAGAGGATTTGGCATGATAAATTGAAGCTAGCTCTATGGGATAATAGGATAACACCTAAGAGATCTACAAGAAACTCACCTTATGTTCATGTTTATGGCAAGGAATCAAGGCTTCCTATTTCTATTGAGTTACGAACATTGAGTTTAATCAAAGAGATTGAAATGATGGATGAAGAACCCATGGAGGTTAGGCTCGTTGAGTTGATGGAGTTAGAAGAAACAAGGAGAAAGGCATTGCAAAATCTAGAAATCCATCAATACTCAAACGAAAAGAACTTTTGACAAGAAGGCAACTCCAAGATTCTTTAAGGAGGGTGATTTAGTTTTTAAATGGTATGAGTTGAAGAGAAAACCTTGAAATTATTCAAATTTTGATGCTCTGTGGGATGGTCCTTATGTGATCACTGGTTGTAAAATAAGCAATGCTTTTCAAATTTCCAAGCTTGATGGGGAGGAGTTTCCAATCCTAATAAATGAGATTCACCTCAAATTATGTTATTGAGGTGTTGTTGTTTCATCTTATACCATTTTAGTTTAGGATTTACTTTCCAATAAGGTGTTGTTGTACCAATTTTTTTATATTTTCTTTTCCTCTAAGTGCTTTGCACATGTTTTAGTTTTAGTTTTCCCTTTCCCTAAGTGCTAGTGCACAAGTCTATTGTTCTTTTTCTGAGTTTTTTTGGCTATTAGTGCTCATAATAGTAGGGTTACAGGTTTGTCATGAGTTGTTTCATTCTTCCTTTGACTCCTTTTCCCAATGGATGCAAGTAGGCTACTGGTCTTTCATTTTTAGCAAGAAAACACCCTATGATGTTGCCAAAAATGTAATCCAAATCAAGTCTGAGCCTAATTTAAATTTTTGCAAACCTGATTATTATCCTATGGTGTCAAAATGTCTTCCATTTTACAAATTTTTCAACATTTCCCAAGTTTAAATTATTTGGTCTTAAACCCTAGGTTTGTGTTGTCAATGGGTTTTCATTAATTTCTTGTCATTTAGTCAATTTCATGTTTTGTGGGGTCTTTAGATCTTATGTTATATGCTTTGCAAAAATGAAAGGGGTGTATTTTATAATAAAACATTATGAAAAGGCATTTTTTTTCCTTTTAAAAGATTATTTCTTTGAAAGCCACATGAAGGTGAATGAGAGATAAGTTAAAGTTTTGATTTTTGGAGCAACAGAGGGAAACTCAAGTTGCTTTCTTTCCAAAAAAGAGTTTTCACTAGTTTTGGCAAAAAAGGACTGAAAACTCACGAGTTTTGAGGGAAAGACTCAGTTTTTGTGAAGGAAACTCCTAGATTGCTACCTTTCACCTTTCCAAGATGGATTCCATCTCTAATATTTGTTGCATTGAAGAGGAAAGTTGTAGTGTTTTGGGGCAGTCATTCGAGTTTCACCTAGCCATGATTGTGGAGCAACTTCATGGCAGTGTTTCTCAACATTTCCAACTTTCATTTGGGCAGTTGGTTGTTTGTTTTACCTCTTTTCTACATTTTTCCCTTTTTCTAGAGTTTCTTGGTTTCATTTCTGAGTTGCAGAAAGAAAAAAAGGAGTTCTTGTCTTCATTCTTGCATATGAGGGTGTTTTTTTAGTTGTATTAAGGATTTTTCCTTATACCCGCGGGCTAGGGTTTGTCTTTTGTGCCATAAAAATGTTGGATCATGTTAAAATGTTACTTTTTGTTCTCTATTTTAAGAAAGAGGAGCAACAACCATTGTTTGAAGAGTCTTCATGATCAAAAAACCCATGCTAAGGTTGCCTTTGGACAACATTTTAATCATTATTGCTTTGAAATCTAGGGTACCATTTCCATTAAGCCCTTTATTTGCAAGGTTCATGAGGAGGTAGTGGTTAAGGAATGGAGATTAATGTGACTATGTGTCTAGATGAAGATATAGCCTATTTGTTAAGGAATGAAAATAAAAGCACTATGAGGCTTGACAATGTTGTGGTTGTGAGCATAAATGGTGTGGTTTTGTTTGAAGATATTGATGTGATTGTTACCATCAATATAAATAATGTCCAAGTAATTGTAACTATTCAAACCCAAGATGATCCCTCACTATCCTGAGTTGAACAACACAACCATTTTAGTTTGGTAGTGCAAGGAGTAGTAATCAATAAATATGTTGGAAAAGTCATCTTTTTTAGGGTTTAGAGAGATGCCAGTGAGATAATTTCTTAACAAATATTAATTTCTAGACATTCATGTTGCATAGGTTCAAGTAAAGGATTGTGTAAGCTAAATTAGAGCTCATGAAAACCTAATGACAGTCTTAAGTTTGGAATTAATGAAATAAAGATGAAGGTAATGAGTGAAGGTAGCCACCTTATATACTACCTTTTCAACGAGGAATTACTGTGTTTTCCACTTCAAGCATGGTGGATAAAGTGCATGGAGAATTATGCAATTACAGTACATGAAGATAAAGGCAGTTTCAACCTTTGATAGGGTGAGGTAGCCATGATATGAGGTAGAGCTCAGGTTTACAAGAGCTTAAGGGTACCCAACAAGAAATGGATAAAATGTTGCAAACTATTAGTAATGACTTAGTGAGCCTTAAGAAACAACGTCAGAATTTTAGACCTTACCAAGCACCATTCCAAGTAAATAGACCACCTTATTAGGCTGATTACCAAGGACAGAGAAGAAATTTCAATGCTAGGCCTAATTAGCCATATAATCCAAATGTTGCTAACTCTTCAAAAGAGCTTGTACCTATGCAAAATAATATGGCACAAGATTATGTGTGGTTCTATCCATATAATCAGCCACATAACCAGGCTACATGCATGAATGGAGTGGTCAATCAAGCTATTATGGTACAAAGCAATTATGATACTTCTAAAAATTCAATAAAGGAGAATAATGATCAACAAGACTTCAAACACAACATAATGATCTTGATGCTACCATGATGAACTGGGAAGGTAATGAATTCTATGGAGTAAATCATGTTCAAGGAAAAATCAATCATCTACCTCCATTGCAGCTAATACAAGGTCAAATAAAAGGGTTGTTGACTTAAGACAACAAGTTGTTTCTAAGGAACATCAAGCAGATAAAGATCAACAACAAATTGGTAAAGATAAAAATCAGGCTTCTACAGCCCAACAGGGGCAGATTGAGCCTTCCACTTCCCAGAATATTCATATTTTTCCAAGGGATCAAGCTGTGACTGGTTAAGAGAAATCCAAGGTTCAATCACAACGTTTACCAGCACAAAAAGAATCTATTGTTCCCAAAGTGTAGCAAAAGGTTAGTACTCCTGCATTTAATATTGTTGATCATATGAAAAAGGCCACTGTTAGCTTTTCTATGTTGGATGCTTTACATCTTCCTGGGAAAAAAGATTTATTGCAAGAGGCTTTGGCTAGGATTTCAATTTCAAATGTACCCACTAAAGAGCAGCCTAGAGTTGTGCTTGCAAACATTCCTAAAGGAAAGAGTGAGCAACCAACTCAAGAGGTAAAGCCACCTCCATTTTATGTAATTTTGATCATTGGTGATAATATAGTGCACAATTGCATGATTGATTCAGGTGCAAGCAACTTTGTTATGCCTAAACAACTAGTGGATAAGCTAGCAGTGACTTATGAGCCATTGTCAAAGGGGTTAATTCAATTAGATGGTACAACCATTAAATATGTTTGAGTGATTAAGATTATACCCCTTACCATACATGCTTGTCCAAAATTCTCAATCCCATAGGATATTTATGTCATTGAATTTCCACCTTTCTTTTCCATTTTCCTTTCTAGAAATTTTACTACAAATTTTGGTAGGTATTTATCATCAAATTGGTCACCTATGTTCTTTAAAACTAGATATGGTACTAGCATGACCATCAAATCAGAACCACAAGACAAAGATCATATTGAACCTTATGTCCCTAATCCTATAAATGCAAACCTAGCTATCCATGAGCAGGAGGATCAATCCATGACCCTAGACCCCAACATACCTATTGAGGGCATACTTGATATAGATTTAGATGAGTGGGCAGCCACGAATCACAAAGTTGATCCTTTCAGTCACATGGATGAGGTAGGTTTGAGCATTTACACGATTCAGGAGCATGATGCAATTATTCCAAATCTGGTTAAGGATGAAAAACAACCAGAACACAAAGGTAACTAGCTTTGGAAGTTGTATTTTGATGGCTCAAGAAGTAAAGTTGGTGTTGGTGGAGGAGCCATGTTGATTTCACCTGATGGAGAAAGGTATTATTTAACACTTCATTTTTCTTTTAGTTTCTCAAATAATAATGTTGAATATGAGGCACTTATTCATGGCCTAGAATGGGATAGATAGAAAGGTATTAAGTGTCTGCAAGATTTTGGTGATTCCAAATTAATAACAAATCAGGTAAGAAACTTGAATGTCATAAAAAATGATTTTCTTAAGCTATATAAGCACAAAACTTGGGATTTAATTGAGCAATTTGATGCTTTCAATCTGTTGTTTATTCCTAGAAATTAGAATAAGAAAGCTGGTAAGCTTACTACCATAGGATCACAATTTGATATTCCAACTGATATTCATAATGTTGAGGTACAATAGTATGTAAAAGTGGTTGTGAGACTGCCTGTACTAGATAACAATGTTAGTTGGTAGGTTTTTGAAAGCGATGAGCAGATTATTAATTTTCTGATGGAAGAAGCAGAGTTTTCTGTTGGAAACCAGCAAAAATTTGAGCAACAATATGACAATCGGATCTTGCAACTAAAGTCTAATAAGTTTCCTAAAGGTTTGGTAACCTTAGAATCAATTTTTAACATTGTTGATCAAGTTAGAAAGAATAAAGCCAACATGTCAGTGAAATAGCACTATGAACCCATTAAGATATTTAGAGACAAGCTCCTCAAGCTTAATAAGGTATGTACCAAAGACGAACAACAAGCTTTTATTTCACTTTTCCAGGAATTTAGTGATATTTTTGCTTGGGAGTATGGAGATTTAAAGGGTTTTAACCCTGAGTTAGCTCAACACACCATTGAGTTAGAGCCTAAAGCAAAGCCAGTGAGATGGAAGCAAAGACCTCTAAATCCCAAGCTAGAGCATCTCATGAAAACAGAGTTAAACAAACTGATTGAAGGTAACATTATCTTTCCGATAAAGTATACATCTTAGGTTTCTAAATTAGTACCTATTAGAAAAAATAATGGTGAGATTAGGATGTGTGTTGATTTCTGTTATTTAAATATAGCCTCTCTTAAAGACTGCTATCCATTGCCTTCAATGGAGCATATTTTACAAGTTGTTTTAGGTTCAGAAAGGTTCTTATTATTGGACGGTTATATAAGGTGCAATTATATTTTGGTAAAAGAGGAAGACCAATTCAAAATATCCTTTACTACCAAGTGGGGTACCATGGCTTACAAAAAAATGCCCTTTGGTTTGTCCAATGCAGGGGCAATCTTTCAGAGAGCAGTAGACATGGCTTTCTAGGGCCTTATTAACAAGTTTTTACTTGTCTATTTAGATGGTATTACTGTATTTTCAAAGATAGATAATGAAAATTTTGATCATCTAAGGTAGATATTTGAAAGATGCAGAGAATATGAGGTTTCACTTAACCCAAAGAAGAGCATTTTTTTCAATCCATGAGGGGAAGCTTCTTGGACATATTGTCTCTAAACATGGTATCACAATTGATTTGGAAAGGATCATTGTTATTCTAGCTTTACCCCTGCCTACACATAAGAAAGGCTTACAAAGCTTTCTAGGTAGGATCAATTTTGTTAGGAGGTTCATACCTAGCATTGCAACATTATTGCAGCCCCTTACAACTATGCTGAAAAAAAACATTCCTTTAGCTAGACCAAAGAAGGTAAGAAGAGTTTTGAAGAAATCAAGGAGGCCCTTGCAGCAGCCCCAACACTTATTAACCCAAATTTTGATAAAGATTTTATATTATATGCATTTGGGAGTTTTGACACAATTTCAGCTATGCTTTGTCAACAAAATGAAGAAGGATTAGAGCAGCTTATGGCTTTCTTTAGCCAAGTTCTCCATGACTATGAAGTAAGATATTCATTTTTATAAAAGCATGTGCTAGATGTAGTAATAAGACTTAAGTAATTCAAGCATATGCTCTCAAACAATAAAATCCAGTTGTTGGTTTCCCATCCAACAATTAAGGATTTCTTGCTTAGCAAGGATATCAATGATAAAAGAGTGGTTTGGATTACAAAAGTAATGGAATATGAAATTAATATCAAGGTCACCAAGATTTTTAGAGGAAAATGCCTATGTGAATATCTTGCAAGTAATGAAGAAAATAACAAAGTAATTGATGAGCAAGTTACAACAATGCTCAATAACAAGGAACAAGCTAATGTTCCAGTTTCAACAAATTGGATCTAGCAAATGATTCATTACTTACATAATGGTGATTGTCCTGAAGTTTTGGACAAGTCAAAAAGAAGGTATTATAGGCTTCAATCCATCCCTTATGTTGTAATTGATGGAATTTTGTATAAAAGGGATTTTCATGGTCTTTTACTCTGATGTGTTGAACTAGATCAAATTGATAAAATTTTGAAGGAATTTCATGATGGTCCCTCTAGAGGCCATTTTTCACTAAGAACCAAAACTCTTAATATTATGAGAGCCGGGTATTATTGGCCTAATTTATTTAAATATTACCATGCTTGGATCAAACAATGCATTAAATGTTCAGTATTTGTAGGAAAGCAGAAGCTTGCAGCCCTACCTCTACATCCAATTCAAGTGGAGCAGCATTTTGGAAAGTGGGGACTTGATTTTACTGGCCCCATTAACCCACCTTCAAGTGCAGGTCATAGGTGGGTATTAACAATAATAGACTACTTTACAAAGAGGAAAAAAGTTGTTGCATTGAAGGAGGCAAATGAGACTTCAGTTTTGAATTTCTATCAGGACTTGGTTTCCAGGTTTAGTACTCTTGATTCTATCATATTTGATAATGCATTAGCATTCATAGGTTTAAAGTTTTAGACTGGTTAGTTAAGAACAACATATATCTAAATACTTCTTCAAATTATTACCCTCAGGGTAATGGACAAGCAGAGTCCACTAAGAAGAACTTAATCAAGATCATCAAGAAGACAATCCAAGACAATTAGCAGACTTGGCATGATAAACTAAAGTTATCCCTCTAGGCTGATAAAATAACACCTAAGAGAGCTACAGGTAATTCACCTTATGTTCTTACATATGGGAAAGAGGCCAAAATTCCTATCTCAATTGAATTTTTGACCTTAAGCATGATCAAGGAACTGCATTTGTTAGAAGAAAAACCTATGGAAATTAGGCTTGTACAACTAATGGAGCTAGAAGAAATAAGAAAAGAAGCATTAAGGAATTTGGAGATTCACCAAGCTCAGATGAAAAAGACCTTTGACAGAAAAGCAATCCCAAGAACTTTCAAAGAAGGATATTTGGTATTTAAATCGGATGAACTTAAGAGTAGACCTGGTAAACACACAAAATTTGATGCCATGTGGGATGACCCATACATTATCACATAATGTAAACAACATAATGCATTTTAGCTCTCAAGACTGGATGGAGATGTGTTACCAATCCCTATCAACGAGATTCACCTCAAATAGTGCTATTAAGGATCAAAGCTTGCATATGTACATAGTAGAATAGTGGTTTTTGGTTAATAAGTGCTCAAAGCACATTTCCTTTCAGTTCCATTTTTATTTTCAATAAGTGCAGATGCACTATTTGTTGGCCCTGTCTTAAACAGTGCCATGATAGTTTGTTTTTTGTTTTGTTCTACTGCTATATAGTTCCTAACAACTGAGTTACAATGGTTTTATGAGTTTAAGAAGGGAAAAATTTGACTCCTATACCCAATGGACTATTTAGGAAACTGATCTAATATGCTTAGTAGGAAAGAATTACAAAAATCGAAAGAAATGTCACCAAAATTTCATCTACAGCTCAATTTGGTAGAGCTGAAATAGTTGATTACATCTAAGATGAAAGGTACTCCAATAAGTTTCTACTAATCCTAATCATTTGCATGTGAAGTTTTCAAATGAAATTCAATTTTTATTATGCAATGTTTTACAACAAAAAGAGATTATACAAATTGCATGACATTGTTGTATTTCATTCAGTTTGAAACGAAAATGTATACAATGTTGTTGTTTTATGCATTGAGATCAAAAGAATGCTTAAATGTCCCACACAAGCCATGGGAATGACTAAATTAAATTAATACAACATGGAAAGCAAGCTATACATTTGAAGATAAAGTAAAGGAAAAAATAAATGAAAAGAGATCATATCCTTGATTGCCTTAATGGCTAATGTTGGTGTTGGTCCTTCTATCTTCAGCTTGATCCTCCTATCTTCAACTCCTCTCGTTCCCAATCTCCATATGTACCTGCAGATGATTGAAATATTTGGTTAGTGCTCGAGACATGAAATTTCATCATATGTTTCATCAACATACATATAACCTACATCTATGATGCATTAAATAAATTGAGCCATTACCAGATAAATGCAAAAGATCTAAATCATATCATCAAATAAGAGCATTGGACTTCACTTTTTTATCTAACTAGTTTTCTCATTATGCAAGTACAGGTTCATCTTTCATTTCATTATTCATCTCTTTTGACATTTTAGCATGTGGAGAAAATGGGATCCTGCAAGGGTTGAGCCTAGTGTGCTTCCCTCTTGGATTTTAAGAGGGGTTTGAAGTACATTTCAAATTTATGGAAGTCATTTTAGTTTTCATGCAAGAGCAGTCAAGAAGGCACATCAATCATATCACCAAGTTACCATGTGCATAATGAATATAGGACTGATCACTCATAAAAACAATGCATATAAGATAGGGGTTAAGAGTTTTAGAGAAATCATGTGGGTAAACTTATCATGAAAGCTTTTCTGTAAAAAGGGAAAATCACTTGTGATGGATTAAAGAGTAAACATTTTTACATTAATCATCATAGGAGTTGTATGCAACAAATATAGTTAATAGTGGATTTGATAGATAGCTATTTCTACATAATGCTTTTGAGACTGAGATGAATCCTTAGCATGAGAAAAGATGTAGTCTCCATATATAGGAAACTACAAAGTAAACGCTTGCAATGGTGCAAAAAAATTCATAGCTTTGCATGATATGCACAAAGGAAACAAGTAACTAGGTTTTCTCTTTCTCTAGTATTTATTTCAAAAGTCTTTGCATGCTTTCCAATAGTACAAAGTCATGGTTTCTATAACCCTATGCATTTAAAAAGAAAAAGCTATGAGTTTATATACTCTTTTAAACCCTTGGTGTATATGCACAAGAAATAGAAAAAAGAAATCACAGTTTCAATGCTAGAAAAATGTACAGAGAGATAATGGGGAAAGGCCGAGCTTGTAAAGGAAAATAAGCCCCCAGGTTTTTCAACAGGGGAAACCATGGATTTTTTTCTTAACACCCATGAATAGGAATAACAATAAAAATCCGAGCAGGAGACTTCAACAACAATCTCATTCATCATAGGTTTACATTCAAAAAAACCCTCGACACGACCTACACAGAGAATTGATTGTTGATAAGGGTTCATTTTACACAATGAGCAGAAGAATAATGGAGACTATGCTTATTTATTTGCAAAAACTTTGCACTATATTCATTGAAATTTCAACATAAGGAAAATATTTACAAGCTTCTAAAACACAAAGAGTACCAAATATATAGAAGGTCCTGAATTTTAAAACCCTTAGGTTTCCAAAATATCAAGATATTGAAAAAAGATACGAAACTTACACAAGCTCAGCCTTAATGTTTTTTATTGAATCTCTTTAAAACCTTCAGATGTGACCTCTAGTTGAAAGCTCCAGATTTCCCAAACCAGAATATCCTGGTTCATAACCCTAGCAATAGCGGCACTCATAGAGGTAAAGTCTCCAGAAGAAAGAAATGCAAAAAATAATGAAGTGCAATGAAAGAGAACCTGTGGGTATACTTATGGTTTCTTTTACCCTAAGTATCCTGACCAAGTTTAAGGCATTGTTTTCCTTAACTTTATGTTATTTCTTTAAAACTAATGCCACATGCTAAGTATTTTTTAGGATTTTTTCACCTTCATTTCCTTTTTCTGTTCCTTGTCACTTTCAAATACAACCCACCTTTAATCTTGCATATCCACAAAATGAATATTGATTTATCTTAACATTTATTAAAAGCAATTTATTTTCCTTAATAAGCTTGTTAATGATATTGCAATATTGGATTTATAAACACTTATTAAGGTAAATAAATTTAATGCATTACCTTTAATATTTGTTAATACAAACCAATACATGCTTCCTAAATGTGCAAAGAGTAAAGATGTCATACAAGTAAACTGGAGTGTTGTGCTCACATTTGGGTGGTTACTTTAAGTTCATTCTTTCACTTGGAGTCAAAGTTGAGTCTTTTTGGAGATCTTGTTGATTGAGGCCATCATTCATGGAGGATTTTGAGGAATGAGCCTCAGTTTTACATCAGTTTTGGAGTTCTTTTGGTCATGTGCATTTAGAGGGGGAGTTTGAAGTTGTTTGAGCCCATTTTATATCAGTTGTGGGTCTCCTTTTAGTGCATTTTCTCTTTTTCTCATGGGAGGGATATTTGAGGGATATTTTCACTTGTTGTTGACTCCCAGTGCCACCTCTTGGCACTTTGGAACCTTTTTTTGTATATATTGGAATTTTTTAATCTTTTCCCTCAGTTCTTGCTTCTTTTCCTTTGCATTTTGCAAAGAGAGATTAGTTTTGTAACTCAAATTTTCACAGTTATCAATATACAACAACATTTTATAGGTTATTTTACATTGTTACTTGTAGAGTTTCCTTCCATTTCTTATTACAATCAATTGTTAGCCTTCTCACTTTTAGGTTTTTTGTCTCTTTTGAATGATTTGGATGTAAATTTAATGAGTTTTAAATCTCAAAACCTTTAAATTGATGTCTCATTCATGGATGCATGTACACAAAAGAAAGTTTAATCACATGTCATAGATTGTGCTATATGATTTATCTTCTCCTTTAGGTTGTGAAAACATTATTTTCCTTCATAAAGGATAGATTATCAGGCCATTTTATGAAACACTTATGTGATTAAACTGTCTAATTTTAGTTGTGAAAATAGATTTTTATGAGAGATAGTTGTGAATCAAGTTGCTCATCATTTATATTTAGGTGCATCACCTCCCATAAATTAATTTTCATTTTTAGAGTAATCCTTCTATTTTCCCAAAAAATCATTAGTTTCTAGGAATAAAAAGGGGAACCAACCCATACTTTGGAGATTCATCTTTGCTATGAGCATACCGATAGGCTTGAAGGTGTTTCCATGTTTCACGAGAATGTTGAGCATTTAAACTTAGCATCAGGTTGAAATATCTGTGACAACAAACCTAAAGGGATGTAAGAGGGTGGATTAAGGGGATGCATGTCATGAACCCTAGGATATGGCTTAACGGGTCCTAAGAGGATGGCTTAAGGGGAATTGTGAGAGTGAGTTAAGGGATGCAATAGGGTCAATTAAGGGGATGTAAGAAGATATGACTTAAGGGTCCTTTAAGAGGATGGCTTAATAGGATGCAAGAGGGTGGATTAACGAGAATTGATAGAATGACTTAAAGGGATGTAAGAGGGTGGATTAAGGGGAGTTGAGAGAATGACTTAAAGGGATGACTTAAAGGGATTAAGCATCTCATGAACCCTAGAAACCCTAAATCCTAAACCATAGGACCTAAAGCCTAGGAGATTAACCTTAAACGCTTAAAGCCCATATAGATTTGTTATTCTAAGCATCTCATGAACCCTAGAAACCCTAAACCCTAAACCATAGGACCTAAAGCCTACCAGATGACCCTAAACCCTTTAAACCCATATAAATTTGTTATTCTAAGCATCTCATAAAATGTATAAAACCTAAGCCCTAAACCATAGGACCTAAAGCCTAGGAAATGAACCCTAAACCCTTAAAACCCATATATACTTGTTATTCTAAGCATCTCGTGAAACCTAGAAATCGTAAACCCTAAACCATGGGACTAAAGCCTAGGAGATAAACCCTAAACCATTAACCCATATAGATTTGTTATTCTAAGCATTTCATGAACCCTAAAAACCCTAAACCCTAAACCATATGACCTAAAACCTAGGAAATGAACCCTACACCATTAACCCATATAGATTTGTTATTCTAAGCATCTCATGAAACCTAGAAACTGTAAACCTTAAAATTAAGACCTAAATCCGAGGAGATGAACCCTAAACCCTTAAGGTCCATATAGATTTTTTATTCTAAGCATCTCATGAACCCTAGGATCTAAAGCCTAGGAGATTAACCCTAAACCCTTAAAACCCATATAGATTTGTTATTCTATGCATCTAATGAGTCCTAGGATATGAAGATCCTAAACCCTTAACCCTAAGACCTAAATCCTAGGAGATGAATTAAGGGGATGCAAGAGGATGGATTAAGGGTAGATATACAAGGATGGAATAATGGTACATAAGAGGATGGATTAAGGGGTCCTAAGAGGATGGCTTAAGGGAAATTAATAGAGACTTACGAGGATGCAAGAAGAGGATGGATTAAGGGGTGTTGAGAGTGACTTAAGGGGATGCAAGTGGATGGATTAAGGGTAGATATATGAGGATATGGATTAAGGGGTCCTAAGAGGATGACTTAAGGGGTGTTGAGAGAGTTACTTAAGGGATGCAAGTGGATGGATTAAGGATAGATATATGATGATATGGATTAAGAGGTCCTAAGAGGATGACTTAAAGGGTGTTGAGAGAGTGACTTAAGGGGATGCCAGTGGATGGATTAAGGGTAGATATATGAGGATATGGATTAAGGGGTCATAATAGGATGACTTAAGGGGTGTTGAGAGAGTGACCTAAGGGTATGCAAGTGGATGGATTAAGGGTAAATATATGAGGACATGGCTTAAGGGGTCCTAAGAGGATGGCTTAATGGGTAATCATGCAATTGATTTAAAATTGACACACATTATTGTCAATTTTGGAGTAATCGTTAAACAAAGTCTATTGTAATATGAGTTTTGCGTGGAATTGGGTGATTTTTTGTTTTTACTCTACAATTGCACGTGCATCTCTGAATTTCACAACATCCTCAAATTTTAGTTTCTCTCTAGCAAGATCTCTTTTCACACATGCACCTGCTCCATCTTGTTCTCGTTTACCATGTCTAGAAAATCCACATGTGCTAGATATTATTTTCCTTATGAACTCTACTGATAGGGACAGGGTTGGATCAAGACAATCACTGTCTCAATGCTCCAGGTCTCACCTTGATGAACCCCTTTGGTGTTAGTCTCCACCACTCAACCTATAGGTCCTATGCTATTTAGGTACCCCTGGTTCTTTTGGCCAACCCTGCTATCATTTACAATGCCTTAACCAAACAAATCTTGGTGCTCTTCCTCACAATCACTCACTAGCCCTTATTCTTCCTAAAGACTAGTTGTTCCTCCAAATGCTTCCTAACTTGATGCAGGGGTGTGAAAAGCTTCCATGGCTTCAAAAAAATCTTACAAAGGTTCTTGATCAACCTCCATTCACCAGTTCTCCATCACTTTCACAAAAACCTTATTCTAGGGTTTAGGAAGGGCTACTAGCCTTGAGCCCCTTTTAGGCTTCCTAACCTGAGGAAACAGGTTAATACTCCTCTCCTTCAATTGATTATGTCAAACTCCCTTCTGACACCCTGGCTCATTTTCCAAACTCTTGAATATTTTTAGGGTTTTGGACCTTCACTATCCGTACATAGGTGAAACCCTGATCTTGCAAGAATTAGGGCTTTTCTTGATCATTTCTTGGACTGTTTGCTTCTTCCAGCCTCAAATGCACTGATGAAGAATTTGTATTCTTTCCTAGACCTTCTCAAGGCTTCCTGAATTCATCACACACCTTGCATTGTTAAGCATTCAGCACCCCTGCCACGTTAGGACTGTGCATTGACTGTCTTTTCCAAGCCAGTCACTAACAGTCTCGCCTAGGAAAAGACTTTGAGCATGCTTTCAGAACTCCTAATGTATCCTACCACTAAAATATGTATAGAGAAGGAGCCTAGACACATTCCCAACAAGTCCATACTTCCTGGTACAGAGGGAATGCAGCCTAAAACTCCATTTTTACACAGTTTCCAATCAAGACAGCAAATAAAGAAAAACACAGAATTTACAAAAAAATGGAAGAAAGCGATGAACAAACTGTCTAATGTGCCAAAAAAAAACTTCCAGAGGCTTCACTACATGCTAATCAAACCTACAAAATTCCTCTTTCAATTCATCTAATTGTTGTTCCAGGAACAAGAACAAAAAATCCAGAAATTTCACCAAAAACACTATTTTTTTGTTATTCTCATGCAACTATAAATGTTCCACAATCTTCTAATCATCTTCAAAGGTTGAGGAAACCTTTAAATATTCCTCCCAAATAGTTAATCTTCTTGGGTCGAGGCTTTAGATGACCTAAAAAATGCATTTTTTAAAACCCAATGTGTTTTCAAGCACTTGACTAGATTGTGAATGATGACAAGTTGGGGCTTCAAAACCCATTTTTGATTACCACCTCCCAATCCATTGATCATAGATAGATCAAGCTTTATTCAAAACAACAAAACCTAACTAGATGGTCAACATGACCTCAAAAATATCACAACAAAATTTTAAACTTCCTTCAAGACTCCAGGAAAACCCAAGTTTCCCAGGTGCTCCTGCACCATCTACGTAACCAATAAAAAATTCTAGCATTCTTGAATTGACTCGTGCAATTATCTGACCATATGAGATGTTCTCCCATTTGAATTCTTCTCTTTTAAATTTTGTAAAATATATCAAAACAATATTAAAAAAACTTAGATGAATGTAATTGATTATCACTTACATAAAAATGGTACTCTCTCAAAAAAATTCTACTATATTCTCTACTTCCATCTACATGTTTATAAACAATATGAACAAATATAGCTACTTGCATTGAATTATAATACTGTGATTGAATTTCTTCTTGTGGAGCAAGAGTATAATTTTCAACAAAATCAACAACTGGCAATATAGTTCCAATTGGGAATGTGTTTTAACATAAAAAAAATTGATTATCAAGCCAATGATCATACTAAGAGTGTTTAACATATTTATGTACAATTCTATCTTTAAATTATTTAATAAATGCATGCGCACTAAATTTTTCCACAATTAGCTCACAACGTTTTCCAATTTTTCCATCTTTTAAAGAATACTCTTGACATTTTTAATTTTTTCTACATCCACTAATTTTTTTCCAAATTCATCTAAACTAATTTCATCCATACATTCTCCTAACAATGAAAAGTTACCACATCTATCGCATTCTCTAGAAATACATGCTTTTAAAAAATTAAGTTTCCATTAGAGGGTTCACAAAATAAACCTGCTATAAAATATTTGATTGTTTCAGGTGGCATATTAATACTATAAATGTCTTGCATAATTTTGTTAGCATCCAAAATACATCATATATATAGAAAAATATCATAATAATAATGAAATTATACATGATTCTTACAACAACAAGAGATTCATTGTTTATTAATTCTAACATACCAAGGTTTACACTTTTTGAATGATCTTTGACTTATGCTAATATTAAATGGTAAGATTGAATCATCTAAAAAAAATGTATAATAATTTAGTTTAAGTCATATCTAAGAGATGCTTTGGATGAGGTTCACAAATTTTGGAACCCACCCTTAATTTTAAGACATCTCTAATGTTAGGTGATACTCTTGTATTCTCATGCCAATATTGTTCAATTAAAGATTTAATTTCATTAGTTAATTTCATTTCTGATCTTGGGAGTCTACCACTAAAACTCCAACATTGATTAATTGGATCATTTTCAATACTTTCTCTTCTTTTATCATCTCTTATCAAATTTTTAGGATTTACTTTTATACCTTTGCTAATCTTACTTAAGATATTTTATTTGAATTTTCTTTATTAACTAGAGCAGTTGTTATTGCATGATGAGCTGCATTCTTATCTTTATATTGAATTTTCTTACCTATACAATCAATAGCATTAGAAACACTATATATGACTTGTTCTACCAAATCATATTTCTTTTTTGGTTTTACAAAAATTCCTAATTTTTTCATCACTTTTCTCATTTTCAACATTCTCATCAATTGCACCATGAGTTGAAATTGAAATCCTAATTTTTTTCTATAAAAAAACATTCTATATATTCTATTTCCATAAGTGCTCATTTGTCTCCAAGATACTTTACCAAGAATGTTATCTAGCACATTTTTTTCAATTGTAAAAAAAACATTTTCATCTTCATCCATACAAGGGGTTTCATTTCATTCACACAAGGGGTTTCATTTTCATTTTTAAAAAAAAGGGGATTTCATTCTCATTTGCATTCTTATAAGATATTTCATCATTTTTTTTGTTTTTGCACTATTTCAACCCTAGAATTATTGATATCATCAATGGTGTATCCAACTTCATGTAAATAACTAGGATCAATATTATCAAGACTTGGGTTTAAAGACATACTTGGATAAATTTTTTGAATAGGTACATTTTCCATATCGTTGGTAGGTGGATTTGAAGATATACCTGAAGTTGTTTGTATAGGTGATATTTCCATATCATTCCAAGTTGAAGTTGAAGGCATAGTTGGGTTTGTCTTCATAATTGCATTTTCTTCCATATTCACCATCTCCACATTTGCATCATCTACATTCATCTCCTCATTCATGGTTTCTTTTTCAACATTCATGGAACTAGATGCTTCCAAATTTTTCATTTGACAAATTCTTTCTCTTCTATCCCTTTGTCTTTGTGCCTCCATTTCTTTATTTGCTTGAATTTCTTTGGGTGTCATTAAATTTCTACTTTTTTTTGCCTTTACTTTGATCCCATGGTTACCAAACCCTCTTTGATAACAAAAAAAATATTCTTAACCTATTTTAAAATTACCTTCTCCCTCAAATATTCAAATAAAACTATGTAGTATGAAGATCCAAGTTCTAAAAACTTTGAAGTACAAGAACATCATGAATACATCCAAAAGTTCTCTTTTTCCAAATCTTCTTGTAAAATGTTATTGTACTTGATTCCACTTCAAAAAATTCAGTCTACACTTGTCTTTTCCAACAATTTGAATATAATATGCCCTGTTAAGAGATTGCACAAGACAAAATTGCAATAAAAAATGCAGAAAATGGCACTTTCAAATCATACTGCAAAAAAGAAATGTTGCAAGAAAAACATGCTCTATTAGTATTTTCTTGAATTAGGAAAGAATTACTAAATAAGAAATGAGTACGGATTATAAAACATGTATGTGTTCTCTTTTAGGAACACATACACATTACATAATGTGTATGTGTTCCATTTACCCAACGGGTAAATAGATAACACGTGCACGTTATATAACACTTACGCGTTCCCTTTACCCAACAGGTAAATAGATAACAAGTACACGTTTTGTTTAAATAACACATACATGTTATTAAAAATTTGAGTCCCCAAACCACATGAAACCTTGGTTTTAGGCTCGGGAAAGGCTTGGCAACCTGACCCTTAGCCTTTGACCTGCAACTAAAACACTAAGGCAGATTGAAGAAGAATGTCCAACTTTGGCATATGATTGATAGACCTTTTTTCTGAAACAATCTATGAAATTAAAACCCATTAGAGAACACAATTTCTAGTTTCCAAATATATAATTTTTATTAATATTGGATTATATTTGTTATTATTTAATTAGTTTCTAAGAAAAATAGTCCTTAAAATTGAAATATCAAGTTTTTTTTGTTTTTAAATTTTTTTTTGGTTAAGTTTTTTGTAAAAAAAATTATATGACATCAATCCTTGGAAAATTCTCTGCACAATGAAAAGAAACATTCAAAAAAAATTTAGTTTAGGTCCAATTAGCATTTGTTAGGTACCACGTTGATTTTTTAAAACAACAATTAGGCCAATAAAATTTAATAAAAAAATATATATTAAAAAAAAACAAAAAAATTCCTCATCAATCTTCATGTTGTTATCTCTCTTTCTCTAAAAGGAATTAGCAAAGTACTTTTATTTGGGTCAAAAAGTGGTGTACATACACGTTTATGGTATGGTAAAAAAAATGACTTTTAAAAAGTGGTTTATATACATCCCTATCAAAATTTAATTTCTATCATCTGGGTATTTGAATAAATTACATATTTGGAAACTAGATTAAAAATTAAAAATTTCATATTACTAACTTTTTTAAAGATTCACTATGTAAGTGCCTCAAATTTTTAGTCCAAGTGTGAATTTTTTTGAAAAACAACA
>VDFB02166850.1:0-10558 GCA_007258455.2 Sequoia sempervirens | reverse complement strand
AGGATACATAAGGCTATGGCCAACATTATAGATGGAGTTCAGAATACCTTTGAGGCTATATTTGCTAGGCGGCTGAATCCATATGAAGTTAATTTTGATAATTTGAGGGGTTTGCTGGTTCCCTTCTTCGCAGATGTTAAGACCTTTGTACAGGATGATTTCGAGAATACTGCTACTTTCTCCACTTTGATCCAGAACATGCAGGACTCCTTAGCTGCTTGGAGGAAATCTTGTACAAGGCACGAGCATTCAGTCACGGTGTTTGAGTTTCAGTTAGATTGTGTTCCACCTATTTCGGTTCATGAGGTTGAGGCCGTACTTGGCAGATTTGTTGAGTTGGCAGTCAGAGAGAAGGCCAATGGGAACACACTACTGGACGAGGATCTTCTAGAAGACTGAATATGGAGCATTTATTACCTTTTACTATTTATGGGAGTGAGTGGGAATCTTTGATTCATTTAATGTACCCCTCCCTATTCTGGCAGTTTTTAGGGTTAGGGCTGAGGTGGCACGATTCTGGCCACTCTATTGATTGTAACCCTAGCCGTCTTTTGGGACTTGGCTAGCTATAAAAGGGGGAGTCCCCCTCATTTGTAAGACATTAGATTAGACATTGGAATAGTAAACAGTAGACGTTGAGAGAGCATTAGCATTAGAGCTAGATAGTGTAGCATTGTAGAGCATTTTTGCATAATTTGGAGAAGAAAGAAAGTTTTCCCTTTGAAAACTTTTGGGAGATTGTTGTGTAACACTTTTCTTGATAATAGATCTTTTCATTGATGATGGAATTCGTCTTGTCATGAATTGCTAGCAAGGTCTCTTCTTCCTTTCGTATCCAAGTAGCTTAATTTCATGCAAGTAGCTTACTTTGGTGTGTGGTGTTTTATTGAGATAGCTTCGCTTAATTCCATACCACTAGCGGTTTGTTGATGACAAGTTCGCCTTGTGTGGTCGACTGGAGATTATTTTGTGTTTAACTTCAATTGTGATTTATATGCTTATATGCGTCGTTGTGATGGTGTATGCATGTTAAGTCATAATTTGAACATCTTTTGCTACTTCCCTTGAAGATTGCACCGATTTTACTGAGGCTGTCCGACGTGAGGCTAGGTGAAATCTGGTTGAAGTCTATTGAAACGAAGCCCCACATATCCTGCATTTAGAATAGAATATAAGTTTCTTAGGCCTTATACCCTTTTACTTTCCGCACATTTCTGATTAGCTTTAGGAGAATAAGTTAAATTGCCAAATCCTACGCACAAAATCCCCTTCAAAATCATACCAACTGCTAACTGCAAGAAGTCTGAACAATTGTGTAAGTCCCCTCGTAAGAACACAGCAAATACATATCAACCGAACTGGGTCTATTCGCATTAAAGGAACCTTGGAGTTGAACGTGCGAACTTTCTCGCAATCTTAGCGCACGGAATACTTTGATCAAGAGAGAATGGAATAGCCTTTGGACTATTTTGTTCTGCTGTTTGGTGCGGTCACAAAAACCACATCAACGAGGTAGCTAGATGGGGCTTGAACCTTAAATCACCAAAGCTGATTGGAAAAATTATAAATATTTTGAACCATAAATTGGTGCATCTGGAAAGAACTTGAATTACCCAAATTTTATTCTTTTAAAGGGAAGACTACAAGTAGCATATTCTGTGACAAAGAAGTCCCTGGATGACAAAGTCCACTGCAGATGAATGGTCAAGCAGTCCTGAGTAAGGTAGAAAAATTATAGTAGGGACGATGCAAGAACAATTGTCAGAAGTAAATATAAAGGTACTTTTTTAGGTTACTACCAAGTGAGACACCAAATTGTTGTATGAGACCCCCCTCTTGCAAACATTCCACGAGGAGATTGTCTTTTACATTTACCATCTATATTGTTCATTAAGACATACAGCCCCACCCCCCTCCAGACTCGAACATGTGACCTCCAGTATGGAGTGCACCTTCACCATCAGGCCCCCTCAAATTGTATCAAACAACTGTCTAGCAATTAAGTCAACAAAACTAATATTTTTACACTGAATATAACCAGTTTTGGAAGGAAAACTTTATTTAACATGTAAATCTGCAAAACCATTAAATTGAATAAGAGATACACCATTGCTGAGAGCAGTTCATCACAGTCTCGATAAGGCAACATAAGAAGAATAATTATTTTGATAATTCAAACCTGAGTCCTGACTATCAAGCAGAAAATCACAGGTTTTGTACTCAGTGGGTGGAAAGACAGCAGTTGAATACTATCTCTCCTCAAATTGATTACAGGATGCCCATGACTTTCCCCAGATTCAGAGCATCTAGTTTTTAAAAAGATGATACAAAGTATATGAAATGTAACTATTTACGCAACTGAAAGTTCACTTTCCACAATTTAAGAAACACTTACACACAGAGGTGATGCATGCATTAGCCAAAATATTTCCTCGTTAAGTTAAAAAAGGATACAGAATACATACCTGGTACATCAATAGCAGAAGCATGATACTTCCGAAACTCCTCCCGGCCTTTCAAAGAGCGATTACCAATTATAACTCCAAAATTTGAACCTCTAGGGTAGCCTCCAATAAATGCTTCGGGAAACACAAGCAATTGAGACCCAATAGCAGCCCCTTCTGCTATCAATCTTTCTGCTTTATCTGCCATCAAGATTAACAATAATAAAAAAAAGTCAGTAAATATAAACCACATGTAGGAGACAGTTTGGAGAAAATATATGGAACATGTGAGATTTCTATGTCCCACAATTGCAGACAAACCTCATAATATATACACAACTCTCAAAACAATATAAATGTTTACAGTTCAGTTCTTTAATTTCATCTGATAAAAACTCAAGCAACTAAAATACAGTTGCCAAATATTGAAATTATTCTGTTCACTTTGTAAAAAAGCAATGTCACTTGAAGCAATTAAAAACATCACTGCAACCATCCAACCGCATTCCTAACAATAGTCAGATCTAAAAGCACACATATTGAAACAAACTATTCAATTTATACCATGATGTCATAAGGATATTGTTCTAGAGGTGATGAAAAAAATGAAAATCAAACGAAAACTTTCTTATGGAAATTATGCAGAGGTTGCAGCACACAACAAGGCAACTAATCACTAATAAATGAAGTTTCCAGAACATGAGGACCTGGGTAACAGATTTCTGGAAAACCTCAAGGTGACTTCAAAGAGGAGGGAGATGGAAGGCATTTTTACCCCAACTCGATATAACGGATCAAGCCAAGTGGACTAGTTTTTCTTAGCTGCAAAGGAACTACCAATTAAGAGAGCAAACAAATAACAATTGTCTAAGTTCTACGTTTTTATGCTATGGATCTTTCTTCAAGTTGTTAAGGAAATAGTAGTTGCAAAGCAAAACCAAATAACAAGTTGTCTAAGTTGTCTAACTTCTACTTCTTCTACATTTTTATGCTATGGATCTTTCTTCAATAGAGAAAATAAGTTTTGCAAACTAAAGACCCTACTCTGGAAGTTGCATTGCCTCTCTCTATGTACATCTCAATATCATCATAGAAACCTTGTTTTACCTCTTGCCATCAATGGAAGCCACTCTCTCATGTCCATCCACATACCATTTAGGTTTTGATACATAGTTTTTTGTATGCAAGGATGGACACATATGGTTCCACCTAGGCTGAATGATAGGTGAAATCTTCCTATCAAGAGGAAGAAGTTGAATATTGTTTACATAAATTAATGATTTTTAGGTTTTAATTGGCACTCTAAAACACCCCTTCAAAAGAGAGATGCCCCCCTTGATCATAGGGATGAGTTATCCTTGAAATGATATTTGGAAATCTCTTTGAAATCCCCTTTAATTTGAACATGTGTAAGTCATCTAGAATCCTATTTTTGTGGGAGTTCAAGGGGGAATGGGTGTAGTTTCCAATGAAACTTGCAAGCCCCAAGATAAATGTCCCTTCCACAAATAAGCACCCATTCCCATATACGAAAAAAATCTCAACCATAAATGAAAGACAATGAAAACCACAACAAAGAATGCAAAGAAACAACATATTTGAGTCATATAAATTGTCAAAGTCGATGAATGAACCCTACATCTACCCAAAGATCACTTGCAATCAAAACACCCTTTCACAAAAGAGAGGAACAAATGATTTTCTATGAGGCTTGAGATTTCATAGATGCAAAAGAATAATGATACAATATATAATGAGAAATCTTTGTTATAGAGACAAGGATGAAACCTTTGGATTAAATTAGATCATAACATGTTTTAATTCTATGACATGAGACACAAAAAGCTAATGACTTAAGTAAGCTTAGTATGCTAGTGTGAATAAGACTTAATAAGAAACTAGTTAAGTAATTTACCATGTTCACACCAACACCCCACCTTAAGTGCAACTTAGGGAGTATAATTAAATGTAAAGATGCATGGATGATGAATAATGGATAGATCCCCACAATAAGGCTATGTTAGGTACCCATATACAAACAAATAAATCTCTCACAAACAGATAAAAGGAGAAAACCTCAATGGGAAAAACTAATCTCCAAAAGAGAGAAAAAATAAACATGTACATGAGATGGAAAAAAGGGCTCAACATGACCCCTCAAGGACTACTTTTGTCACAAATGTACAATAGATGTCCCCCCTATACTTCATGTAAAAATGGTCAAAAGCATGTTGATAGATGATGAATTTCAACATGATTGTGTTAAGTAGCATTAGGAAATGGTAATGGCTCTTTAGACTGCAAGAGGCAGTGGCACAAGGAACTAGACATATAGAACTGGTAGGTGTTGCTCACACAACAATGTGATGCAAAGGCTCAGGCATTAGGAAGATACATACATGGGTCAACACTGATTGATAAGTACTAGGAGATAGGAGGATGCTCCAGATCATCTTTTGGGACCCTTTGGATCAAGGGAAATTTTTAAGTTTATGATCCAAAGTGTAAGTTTGTAGTTATTTAATAATTTTGTGTTAAATTGATAATTTAAGATTTATGCTGGGAACTTAATAATTGGTTCCTACACGAAAAATGGTTGAAAACTTAAAAGAGTGAAGGCCTTTATAAAGGTCATGGAATAATATTATCAATATTGAAAACCCATATCATATATATTTATGTGTTTCTTTTATATAATTTAAAAAAATATAAATTTCATTCTTTTCTGTATATTTGATCTTAAATCCTACATATTTAAGAAAAGATTATTGTAAAAGAGCAATTCTTATGTATTATTTTCCCAACTATCTTCTTTTTTTCATTGTTATTTGTTGGTAATTGCTGCTGGTTTTATTTCCTAAAAAGGAGCTTTTCTGTTTCCTCAATTTCATTTCACAGCTGCTAGGTATCGAAACTTAACAGAGAAAACTAAGTTACCAGCAGTATGAACACAAATGTTCGACGTTTCAATTTGTCATGAATACTCTTAATTAAGTATGCATTATGGCATCCAGCAGGCCACGTTTGAGTGATAGTTGCCATGATGATGAGCCAGGTCCAAACTCTACTGGACATGCTTTCTGTGTCAAAACAGCCGCCATAATGCACTCCACAGCTGGATAAAGCTAGATGCGATTTCCAGACACATCTTGGCACTATAGAAACCCCATTGAACATGGCTTCTACGCTGACGAGACTTGGGTGCTAGCTCCAAACATTTTTTTGCAAAATAGAAACTTCTCTTTCTATCTTTTTAACTGAATTGTGGTCTAGCTTAATTACATAGCTTCTAAGTTGCATGCTGATCTAAGCTTAACGACACATTGCCTACACTAGAAAATGGGAGTTGAGATGGGTGTAACCAATTTACCCAAAGAGAAAAAAAACTATGCAATCTGCCATTTATTAACAAAGTGTTCTATAGCGTCTAGTTTATTGACACGGAGTTAACAGAATAGCTTGTTATCTTTCACAGCTCTGCGCATTGTAACCTAGCGTTTGAGCAAAAGAATTTGAAAAACTGAAAACCCAAACAAAAACTTTCAAAACAGAGACCTACTATTTTAGTCTGCAAATCACATATAGACAAAATAGATTGACAGAATCACTTATATTTCCACAATCTATAAAAAAGACTTATACACAATTTTTCTCTATTTTTTTTTTAAATTCTTGATAAAATTTATCAAATGAAATGATCAAGTGACAAAGTCGAGGATTTCCTAATGAAGTCTCATATTTAGTTTCCAAAGATAAACATGAAGTGTTAAAATTATGTTTAATGCCGAAACCAACCTAGCGGCTTGGTACATCCTAACAAATAAGACCTGGTGAGTTGAACTCTCCAGTGATTCAACATGCCAAATGGACAACACAAGACCAGGTCCAATTTTCGGGTGAATTTTCAAGGTAACCTTTGAAATTTATAAAAAAAGAAAAAGTGTCTTACATTGGCCTGTACGAATAAATCTTTATTTTTAAAACCGCGGTCATTGCAATGTTAATATAATAAAAAATAAAAAGACAAAAGCAGTCTTTTGTGTTAATATCAAACAAGAAACCAATTTAATATATGGGACTCTATTGTGCAAAAATTCTACAAAAGGATTGTTTATCCATTTACCTTGTACGTTGTATAAGTGAAATGTTCAAACCTGCCTCAAAAGATTGTTTTTCATTTACCCTATATTATTCAAAAGTAGCATTCAACTCTACCCTCTCCAGATTCGAATCTGATACTTCCATTTTGCAGTACAAAAATTTTTACCATTAGTTCAAAAATTAACTAAATACTGACGGCTTGGAGGGAATCGCGAGAGCATCGTAGCACATTCTGTCTGAAAGGATTAGACCGAAAGAGATACAAATTTGAATATTCCATATAAGGAAATGCGTAGGCTGTAAAACGAGTAACTACCTTATTTAGGGAAAAAAAAACAAATTGAGGGGCAACGCAAACAATCTAACATACCAAGAGTAGCAGGAGTGTCGTAGAAAACAGTAGAAGCTTGAACGACAGTGGCTCTGAGAACCCTGGGTGTAAGAGACTCCGAAGCCATTTCTATTTCGTTCTCAGACATGGCTTGTGTGACGGACATTTTCCAGATAATCAATATGGGAGAATTGAAGAGCGGTGAGCTTCTTAGTAGCCAGAGCGGCGTGCCCCGAGGCGCTCCCTGACGAAATCGCTGCGCTTCTTAATACGCTCCTGCTGAGGGCGCTGTTTTTGTAAGACAAATGAACGCCCACTGCTGTACAGCCAAATCCTGTACTCACAGAAAAGCCGCCAGTGCAATTCTATTAGGAGTCCTCAGCCAGAAGTCGATTTGCATTTCTCCATCCTCCTCCTAACCAATTGTTTTTTGTTTTTTTTTTTTTAATTTAAAAAGCTGTCCTCATATAAGTGGTCAATAGTGAAGTGAATGGTTTATAAGGATCAAATCTGATCTTATAAAAGGATGACATATTTCTATAATATTGAGCCAATGGATATCCTTCAATGTTTAATTTTATGAAAAGGTTGGTTAATTTGTAGTTTTAATTTGTGCTTTAAAGTGAAATTTAATTAGGGATAATAACATGGATCAAGATTCTAACAAATTCAAAACAACAATTAGTGTAATGCAAAAACTGCTACAACGATCTTGAAAAGCGATGTCTCCTTGTATATTAAGCCCTTTCTGGTAGTGAAATAGCATTCACATGCAATTCTAGCCTCCGGCTGCCTGCCTCAATGCTCTATAAGGCACGACCGGTGCTATCCGGCGGGGGTGTGGTTTGCTTTATTCGGGGCGCGTAGGTCGCTTTGCAGGCTTACCACTGCCCGGCTCGTAAGCGTGTTTTGTCCCTCAAGGCTTCTCGGCTGCTGCATGCTTCTCACGAAGAGTGTTGTGTTCTGAGCCTGAGGGTCTTTGGCATCGGCTCTATCTTTCTTGGTGTGGCTGTGCTCTCGGTCCATGGAGAATCGGGATTGTTTTTTGGCTCAAGTTTCATCCAGAGATTTGGAGATGGTAGAGCCGTCTTCTTCAATGCATGCCAATGTAAAGGAGCAGTTGGGTAAACCACAATCGGGGGATGGAATACCCTCTTCAACAGGGATGTTTCGTTTGAAGAAAGTAAATGGCTGTCTTGAGAGATCCGAGGATCGTCCAATTCTGATTATTCAACCTGAACAAGTTTCAGAGGATGTTGATTATTGTAACGCGTTCTTGGTAAATTTTTGGGCCTTCGGCTCTGATAGAATAGGCTTTTGAAGGGGACCCGTATTTCTTTAAACCAGGTTGGCCTTCATCGCTTTCTCGCACATGGGCTTCAACTTCACACAAGAGATCTCCCTGCCCTGTAGACTTGGGCTGGCTGAGTTTTGGAGTTCCGAGGGACATTATTCTCACCACATCTCAGCTGAAAACCTGTGGGATCAGCTTCACAAACCCAAGATCGTAAGGTAATTTCTTTTGCTCGCATCTGTGTGGAAATAGATTTAAATAATCCATTACCAGATTCTATGGAAATTCGCATGGGATCTTCTTCTTGGATCCAACAGCTGGATTACAAGACCCTACCCTTTAGATGTAGAATTTGTCATGAATACGGTCATTTGCACCGCAAATGTCCTAGATTTAAATCATCCCCCCTGGCTGCCCCTGGACCTCCTAGGGGGGACAAGGGAAAGGCTCCGATGTCTAATGAACCTATGGATAATGAGGGTTTTATTCCGGTTAAGCCCCGTAATAAAGGCAAAGGAAAAAAGAGATCCTGGCTGGATAGACAGAATGAAGATACTTTTAACAGGTTTGAAGTTCTTGATGATTTGACACAAGAGGAAGGCATTCCAGCTGAGATCTCTTCTGGGGATAAGGGTCTGCATGAAGCTCAGGATGAGAATGAAAAGAAAGAGGATCAAATTTTATCTTCAGAGGTCTATCAAGCGGATCAGATGGCTGTGGCTTTGTCTTCTCAAGCTTAGGTTTTCAGGGTTCCCCAGGAGTCTCAGACTCCGTTAGGCTCTGCTATGGTGGTTCCTGATCCCCTTGCTCCAAAGGGGCCCTCAGAATCTGTAAAGGGTAACAAAGCTCCTCCTATTTTAGGCTTACAGCAGAAATCCTTTAAGAAGGGGCCTCTTGATAAACCGTCAAGGAGTGGAAGGAAGACTGATCAAGAGAAGGTTAAGATCATGGGGGATACTTTGGTTGAGTCAGGGTCAGTGAAACCCATTGATTCTCATTTCTCCCACCCCCATAAATGATTGTTTTATCATGGAATGTAAGGGGGTTGAACAGCATCCCTAGACAAAAGGTTGTTCGCAGATTAATTGAATCTCAATCACCAGATGTGGTCTTCATTCAGGAAACCAAGCTTTCAGTTGAAGGTTTGGCGAGTTGTGCTCCGCGTATCTGGCCCCAAGGCAGTTGGCAGGGGGTGGGTGCTTTGAATAGTGCAGGGGGGGTGGCTTGTTTCTGGAACCCGAGGAGAGTTTCCCCCTTATGGTGGATGTCTAGTCGCTCTTCTATTTCTCTGGTTGCCTCTTGTTTTGCGACTGGAGAAAGGTGTCTTTTATCCAATATCTATGCTCCTACTGATATGGCAGGTAAGTCTAGTCTATGGGCTCACATTCAATTCATTCGGGCCTTGGATCCGTTCCTCCCATGGATTATGGCTGGTGATTTTAATGCTGTTACTTGCTTGGATGAAAAACGTGGTGGTTTAGCCAGGCTGGACCCTTCTGCAAATTTGCTCAGGAATATGATTGGCACCCTAAATCTCATTGATGTGAAGCCAACCAATGGTGTATTTACATGGAATAATAGGAGATGTGGTGGTGAGGCTATCTCAGAGAGGCTTGATAGATTTCTTGTCTCATGCTATTGGTTGAATAGTAGGTTGATCACAAGTTCTGAAATTCTTGACTGGAGGGGCTTTGATCACTGGCCTATCAAGCTCTTTGTCACCGTTTATGGAATCGCCAAAAATCCCTCTTTCAAATTTCAGTTGATGTGGTTAAGAGATCAATCTTTGCATGATCTTATGTTGGATTGGTGGCAGGAGGGGAGGCCTACCCATGGGACGGCCATGTTTACTTTCACTAAGAGGCTTCAACATGTGAAGTTCAGGTTCAAGAGATGGAATAAACAGTGTTTTGGGAACCTACAAGCTCAGAAGTTGGATGCCCAGTCCAAGTTGGATACCATCACTCGTCAGATTCGTGACCAGGGGTTGACCTCTGACCTTAATATTGCTGAGTCCTTGGCTCTAAAGGGATTAGAAGAGTGGGAGCTTCGGGAGGAGATCTTCTGGAAGCAGAAATCTCGCATTGATTGGCTTCAGGAGGGGGATAGGAACACCGCTTTCTTCCATAATTCGGTTAAGGCTCGGAGACAGGGGAACTCTATCTCCTCTCTAGTTTCACAGGATGGGGCTCAGCTTTCCTCCAGTGCTGATATTTCCAGGGAAGCTGTCAATTATTTTTCTAACCTTTTTTCTAGGGAGGATATTGTTGCTAGGGCTGAGGAGGGGGCTATTTTGGATTGTATTCCCCAACTAGTCTCTGCTGAGATGAATGGGGTTCTCCTATGTCCTATCTTGTTACCTGAATTGGAGAAAGTGGTGTTTAATAT
>VDFB02166849.1:0-12568 GCA_007258455.2 Sequoia sempervirens | reverse complement strand
GAACATGCTAGAGTACTGCCCATCCGCCCAAGCAGCTGAGAGTGCACGGTTGGAGATCCAATGGTACCCTTTCATGGCATACAAGTCCAGGGTCAATTATGACCCACATCATAACATCCGGACAGTGGAAGGAAGAAGATATAAGCACAGAACGGAACTGGAGGATTATTGGGCAAATGCTGCCGATGAATACGAGATCAGACGGAAGATGTGGTCCAGGATGTCCGTGGATTTCATGAGAACAATCGAGTTCTGTCGAGTGCCTGACCAGCTACAAGACGATGGAAACCGTGTCCAGCCTCGCTTTGAGGAAAGCCGACCTCTCCCTCCAGTGAAGTGGTCAGAGCCAGAGCACGCAGACCTAGCCACCCTAATGAGGCCAGTGACGAAATATTCTCAGTGGTGGGTTGATGATCATGTTCAGGAATTGAGACAAAAGGGAATCACGCTCACATATGATCTGTTGAGCGAATCAGAGTCATATTCCTCTAATGCCGGGGCATCCCATCAAGACATGGCCGGTATCGGAGAGAAAAGAAAAGAAATAGTGCCAAGTGCAGAACCTGTTTTCAAGAAGCATAAAGGAGGACCTTCTCGGTCAGCGGCGTCCAGAAATGTTGACCATTTGGTGGCTAATATAGACGACTCCTTGGTTGAGATGCTCGAACCTCTTGCAGCTCAGGAAGTGAACAATGAACCTATCCAATTAGATGATAAAGAGCCTGCATCACCAGCAGGCACAGAGATTTTAGGTTCAGACAATGACATAGGAGCCCGGGACAATGACTTAGAGGAAGGAATGATTTCTGCCCTCAGAGGGATAGTCGATGTTCCAAACGAGGACGAGGTTCAGGTCGAGGATGGCATCGAATAGTCGACCATTCCAGACTGGCTGTTGGAAAGAATGAAAATCCAGGTGCCTGCTGAGGCTCAACAGGAAGAAGAAGATGATACTGCCGATTTCTTGGCAAGATTAGAACAAGTTGCTACCAAGAAGCCCACCAAGAAGTTTTCCACCATCCAGAGGAACGAGACAGGTAACCGTTCCGTGCACATTGCAGTACCTACAGTGGACAAACCACAGGACGAAATCACTCCGCAGGAGTATGCTATCACCACTGTTGACCTTGGTCCGACCTCGAAAGGTCAGGAAGTAGAAGAGTTAGATAATTCCGTCTCGACCATCAAAGCGAGACTGGAAAAAGAAGTGGCCAAGAAGAAGGAATATAAGAATGAGGTCAAACGTCTCAAAGAATATATCCAGCATTTGACCCAGCCGCTAGATCAGGGCAATGCAACTGTTCCTCCTCTCCTAAATTCATCACAGGAGATGACTCAGGAAGTTGAGCATGGAATGGTGACAGCCAGGGAAGCACAAGACTGGATGGCAGGTGAGGGCATGGAGGCTGCCTTGTTCATGGAGAGGTTGGCGCTTGCTTATGGACGAACCTCTTCGTTTCTTTCCAGGTTGATGGATATGGCAGAGACATGGGATGGTATCCCGGATATGCAAGAAAGGCTTATTCCGAGCCTTAGAATTTTGAAGAGCACTCCGAGGGAGGAGTTAGTTGATAAAAGGGTGATCGCTGCAGGGGCAGCATATGATTTTCATCACTGGTTTGGGGCAGTGACAATAAGAGAAGAAGTATTGGAGAAGGCGAGAATCGATGGGCTTGGAATTGAAGAACAGGTCAGGAAAATCCAGGAGAAGATGTGCATGATAACTACAGATGTGTTCGACCGTGAAGTCATCCGGGAGAACGACATGCAGTTGGAGAGACTGAAGCAAAAAGTTCAAGAAACTTTCTTCTCGACCACTGGACCATTTTCGAAGCAGGACTTCACTAGAGTGGCAAGACTCTCATCCATTCGAAAGGAATTTGAGAAGCAGGAGGCAGATTGGGAAAGTACCTTTGCTAGATGCACCGAGAAGTTGGACGGACTAGAATTCTGGATCAGCATGTTACCTCCTGTCACGATGGACGAAGTCATTGCCGTAGTGTCCAGATTCGCCAAGCACAATGCCACTCAAATGGATAAGGACGCCTCTCCTTGATTATAGCTGGAACTGCCGCTTTTCTGATAGTTTTCTGATGGTTAACTCTTGTTGTTTTGGGAAACCCTAATTAGGGTTTGGTTGTAACAATCTGGGCCGTTAATCTTGTTTAAATCTCGGCCATCTATTTCATTTTTGGAGCTCTATATAAACTAGTGCTCTCTCATTTTCATTTGGTGTGGAGACTTGTTATGTATATTGTCGCATTGAGACTATTTTGAATGATAAAAGCTCTTGAGCATGATTTGCCTTGAATCACTTCTTATTGTTGAATAGTAAGCGAGGTTACATATTATCTTCCGCCATAGATTAGAATTAAAGTTAGATTAAATAGAATTTGCTTTGAAAAGTTGTTAATTGAATGAAAGATTGATCGTATCGACTCATTGGTGAAGTGTAGCTCATACTTTCTTCGGATGAATGATTTTCATCCGATGCGTAAAGTTAGCCCGAGCTCCTAAGTGTGGAAGCCTAACTTCAACCTTATCCGAGGTTTGAAAATTATTCTCACAAACCCCTTGAAGATTGCACCCACTTTGCGTATGTTGTCCTGCAGGAGGCGAAACAAAGTGTGGTTTATTTCGCTTCACCAAGTCCTTACTGTCTCTTGATTTCTTAGGCTTAGATTAGACTCTCTAAACCCTATTCTTTTGCCATTTTTTTGAGATCCATTGAAAGTCCCAACTAAGAGCCCTCAATGATACATCTCCTAAGTCCTGAACTTGCAAAGATATTCTTGCGTAAGTCCCCTTGTTCATTACCAGCAAATCACAACGACCACTGAACTTATCCACACGTCGAGACCCGACTAAAGAAACCTTGGAATCGCTATATGATCTTCTTTGCAATCTTAGCATACGCGGTGGTTTTTCAAGAGAGGATAAAGTGTCTTTGGACATTTTTATTCTGAATGTTTGGTGGATGATAAAACACACATCAACAACACCCAATCAAATGACCCGAACATGGATCATACATTATCAATACGAAGATACATTACTCAAGATTATCATCAATACAATGTTGTTTCCCAACATCTATGGGAAGAATATAATAACATGGAAAGATAAATCTGAAATTGAAGGAATACAAAGCTATAAGCTGGATCGAACTCTGACATAACTTAGAATTCACCGCAACAGGTACAACTCTGCACATCTCGAACTTCGAATGGGGACCCAATGGGGTGCGTAGCACGTTCCACCCGACCACCCCCGTGCTTGGAGTAAACAAGAAGGATCCTCACCCAAGAAGTCAAACGAAACAATGGTAAACAAACTCCACAAAAGAGATAACAAAACACAAGATATTAACCCATAACATTGCCAACACATAACCACAACAAGAGTAATGAAATGACCAACAAGAATCAATCGCCAATATCATCGAACAACACTAAATAACCATAAGAGGTGCCGACAACAATAGAATCCAAAGCTCTCCAAATGAGATTGCAAAATCATCCAACAATAAATATCCAAGGGCAACTTTCATCCACATCAATAAACAACAACAATAATAAACAACTCCAGAGGCAACAAGAACAAGAGAGACAAAGGGCATAGTGGGAGAGTGTCATCGCATGGCCTTACATGAATTCGCCAGACTACCTATCACAAGGTGCCGCCTCCATCTATACATGGATTATCCAGACAACGTAGCTCAAGGTGCCGCCTCCATCTATGGTTATCCAGACATCCTATTTCAAGGTGCCGCCCCATAGGGTTACTCATGCGGAGCCACTTACCTTTCACAAAGACGAAGTAGTGACCTTACCAACCAGGTCTTCCCACCCGTCCTTAGCCTTTGAAAGCGCTAACGGTAGGGGTGAGGTGCATGTTTTTATCTTGTTATGTGTTAACTAACCCAACCCACTAGATACATTAATTAGGTTATCACTTATTTAAGGAAACTCTTTCAAGGGTGACCACTTGTACACTTGCCCCAAGAAGAGCCACTCTCCCCTACGGTTACCCTAAAATCAAAGAAACCAATAGGTGTACCTCAATCCTCAAGACATAAAGGCATTCTTAAAACATACACGAGGCATGACCATCTCGTGACTATCCAAGAATCAAAATCCATAAACTAGGAGGTACCACCCACACAAAAATTCATGAGGTAAAAAAGATAGAGAAAAAGGTGCAACAACAACAAACGTGCACACACACACCCCTTCCCCTAGCCTCTGGAGGTACAAAAATATCTACCCAAGAACCAAAATAATTCGAAATGTCCAAATCAAGTCATACTTTCAAACTATACAAAAGTTCAACCTAAACTAAACATAAGACATACCAAATACAAATTTCCATCATTCAAAGTCAAGTTAAATCAATTCATGCAATCGAAACAACTTCTATAAATAAAGGTCATCTCTCCTACTAGCATAATGACAAAGTTCAGACCCACTCTGTAAACAACACATTACAATTAACGTCGCAACATATGTCTACACTTATTAACCATCCTACTATGACATAATTAAGAATGCGGTCTCCATTCAATCACTATGTTTTATTTATTTAAGTTTACTAAACTACAAAATAAAATCAAATAAAGATATTGATTACTCCAACTTTCCTTCTAAATAATTTCCTTTTTATAACTAATCATTTTCAACACCCTAACTACGTCCTCACATATATACAAGACTAAATCATTCTTTCCTAACTCCAAAACTAAGTAACCATATAAATGCATGCAGCCCAACCATTTATCCACAAAACAATAATATTCTCCTTTAATATATATGAATACATATCTAAAACTATTTAGTTTTTAATTTACAACTCTCCAACTTCATTAGACCACTAACCTAAACAATTTTTCCATAATACAATTTCTTAATTACTAACTTAACTTAATATGCCATTCCATAATAAAACTCTAATGACAATGATCCTAACTAACAAATTGATCAATTCTACTATTAAAAGATCCCGAAGGACACAACCAATATTAACTATCAAAAGATAATCTAATTCACAATGACATAAACTTTGCTACGGTTAGAATCTTACTATGATAAACATAATTTAGTATGGATATAATTATTTTCATAAAAATATTTACATATTACAAACCTAAGGCCGCGTAATGAAGTAAGGAAATAACATAAGAATAACATATATATAGCAACCAACTCTCAGACCAATCACCGTCGGTTTTGAAGCCAGAAGGACACCCACAAGTTCTGACTCTCGGATTATGGTCTAGTTAGAGTATTCTTGGGATGGTTGATATTTTGAAGTATAATAGGAAGGGTTAGAGACTGCACTTCTCAAATAGTGACATGAGTGGAGAAAACACCATACTCAGACCGGTCCTACAAGTCTGGCAGGAAAATAAGTCTTCATCAAGCAGCGATATTGTCTATCATAAAGAATCATATCAGGAATAATGAAGGGACACCCATCTAAGCATAGTTAAAGGGATTTTCTGTTCAACACTAAGGATATTAATACCTAGCTATCATTCATTAAAGTAGGTTGTCCTATAACATTAAGGCGGTAATGCATGGTCCAACTGGTAAAAAAAAAAAAAAAACAGAAACTAAAGATCACATAGCAGTCAGAGGGAGACCGAACACATTCGCAACACGGGAAAACTATGCAGCGCTAAAAACAAAAGACTTGGCGAATGGAGACAGCAGGGTATTTCCAGATTCAAGACTTTTACTCAATGCTACGAAGAGAAGAACATAAGATCGTTTATCTGCCGCCACAGAAAAACAATTAATTACCCTCAACAGTAATTGGGGTTGCTATTATCCTTCAGGTATGATCTGATTACAAGGCTGCAAACAAACTCATCTCCACGATTGTTGCAAGAGAAATTGTTCTAAGAGTTGTGCGCTATTCCATGATTTAGATGGATGCGACATTCTAGAGCAAGATATAGGTGATGCTAAGAGAATCAAACAAAAACCAAATCAACTTTCCCCCTACTGAAGATTCATTGAATACGACAAGCAACAACATAAGACTACCGACTAATATGAAGGCAGCAATATTTGAGTTCTTAAGTTGAGTAAATCATTACTACACTCCGATGGTTAACGCAAAAGATGACCACAAACCTGATTTGATGTCATCCGACTTCTATGAAGAGGACGCCACCAAAAAGGACTCGAATGGAGAATACTGGGCAAAGCGACTTCTAACAAAGATTGGGAAGCACTCAAAGTTTCGACTGTACATGTTATAACGACTGACAAGAGAATTAAAAAAAAACAACCATATATCATATCCCTACCTAGTTCGCCCTCCCAAATACTACATGCAGCCGCTCTCACCAGAAGACACGGCTCTAAAATTTCTTCTAAATGTCCTCTATGTGTGGTAATGATGGATGCTTGGCGGGCCAAGTATGCGGACTGTTTCTAAGGTGGCCTTGAGGACACCACTTTCCATGGTATGAAACGATTGCAAGGGGATTCGAATGGGTCTGTTTGGAGGCTTACAGAAATATAGAAGCGGATAAACATGCAACTGGAGAGGACGCATCAAAGGGATATTATCCTGCGGTATGCAATGATTGCAGAAAATGTTTTAAAAAAACATTTGCTGAGAAGATTAAGATTCTACAGAGAAGACGACTTCCCAAGGTGCATGGACATGAAAAGGAAACAGCATAAAATCGATTGTCAAAGCCTCTATAGTCTACGATTCCTTGGACAGGATCGAACTATCCATGCAAAACGGCATTCAACAATTTAAAAGCATAAAAATATCAATGAATATAGCAGTAAAATATACAGATTACCCATTCGAGCAGTGACCGAATTCAATAGAGAACAGGTGAAATGATATCCAGATCCAATATTCAACAATACTCAAAAATGGCCAAAATAAGATTACGATTCCTACCTGAATTTCCTACGCTCGTGACCGGAGAGAATAAACTACAGGCCCCTGCTTCCCAGCCACAGATTTTTCCCTTCAAACTTGATCCCTTCCCTTTTCACCCATTTCAACGCTTTCTTTTTAAATCAAAAACCAACCGAATACTCTGATTTCTTTTCTTTTCTTTTTTTTGTTTTGTTTTGTTTTGTTTTGTTTTTTTTTTTCTTCAGACAAATTAGGCAATCTTTTCACAATAAAACAAGTTTCTTGATTACGTTCCTATCTCAAGCCGTGCATGTGCATGCTTTTGTGTTTTACCCTCTTTTCCCTGCTTTTACAAATCAGTTCGAAATCACATCCTTCTTATTTCTTTAATTTCTTATTTTATTTTAAACATACTTGCAATTTAATTTTAATTTAATTAGTTATCTTCGAACAACCAATAAATTATTAATTATTATCGGATACCATTAAAACAATATTTTTTTTACAAAACAAATTAATTAATTTATTTAATAATAAACTATTTATTCAATATTTCACAAAATTAATTTATTTAATTATCCTTATAATATCCAATTTTATTTAATCAATGCTAATTTAATTAATTGAGTAAACAACGCTATCAAAATATTACATTTATCACCTAAGCCATTAACACACCAATCCACGATAACACAAATAGACACTTACCCAATTATCCAGACGGACTACTATGGAGGAGCACTACATACTGCAAAGGTCCCTATGACGCTAACCATGATTGTCCTTTGCGGCCTAAGGGTAAGGCCAATAGAGTTATGTGGGCTTATTATGAGGATTTGGAATCTGAGAATTCCGAACAGCAGAAAAGTTTTGAAGAGTCAGAATCAGAGGCTTAAGAGCTTAAGGCGGGGGCAGAGTCAGAGCTCCAAATCCAGGAGGCATGGTTGTCTAGCATTCAGCAGGAGGGATCTTTCAGACTTTGTGGAGTTTTGGCTGGTCAAAAGGTTATCACCCTTTTGGACACAGGTGCCACCCATTATTTTATCGATGCCAGATTTGTGCAGAAGCGTGGGCTCATAACTGAGGAGTTTGAGGGCATTCGGGTTAAGGTCGTTGATGGTTACACTCTCAGGTGGGACTGTATGATTAAGGATCTTCCTTTGCGCTTGAATAATTATGAATTCAAGGCTGATTATTATGTGGTGAATATGGGTGATATTGATTTAGTTTTGGGCATGAAGTGGCTTCATTCTCTTGAGGAAGTTACACTTCGTCTCATAGACATGGAGATCAGGTTTGAGGTGGATGGGAAGACTCATATACTGAAGGCAATCCGAGACAACAACGTCAGGACTATTTCCTTCCGATGGATGGAGAGACTTATGATTCATGACATGGTTGAGTGGGCTGCCGAGTGCACTTCGACACCTACACAGGAGGGACGACATAAGACTGAATATCATCCTGACATTCAGCAGTTGAGAGTTAAGCATGGGAAGCTTTTCAGTGATATTCCACTAGGGAGACCTTCAGACAAGGGTATTGAGCACATCATAGAGCTTGAGGAGGGCGCCAAGCCCGTCATGATTACTCCTTACAGACACCCAAAGCGGCTTAAGGATGAGATAGAGAAGACTATCAAGGAGTTGCTTGCTATGGGTCACATTCAACCGAGTAAATCACCATTTGCTTCTTCAGTTGTTCTTGTGAAGAAGAAAGATGGTACTTTTCGTTTGTGCATAGATTATAGAGTCCTGAATAAGAGGACTATTAAGAACAGATATCCCATACCCCGTATAGATGAGCTTATTGATGAGCTCCATGGTGCCTGTTACTTCTCGAAGATAGACTTGAGATTGGGATATCATCAGATCAGAGTTTGTGAGCAGGATGTTGAGAAGACCACTTTTCGTTGTCATTGTGGACACTTTGAGTTTGTGGTTATGCCATTTGGGCTAACCAATGCTCCAGCAACATTCCAATCCACCATGAACAGGGTTCGCATTTGAGGAGATATGTACTTGTCTTCTTCGATGATATTTGGTCTACAGCAGGACATGGCAGGAGCACTTGGCTCATTTGGATATAGTACTCAACATTTTGGAGAGGGAGTCCTTGTATGCCAAGGAATCCAAGTGTGATTTAGGGATGACTGAGTTGTTATACTTAGGCCATATTATCAGTGCAGAGGGAGTGCGGATGGGTCCTGAGAAGATCTATGCTATCGTAGATTGGCCTACTTCGGCGAACCTTACATAGTTGTGAGGATTCCTTGGGTTATGTGGTTTCTATCGCAGATTTGTTAGTGGATATTCACGCCATGCAACACCTATGACGGATTTGTTGAAAAAAGGTGCATTCATTTGGACTCCTGAGGCATAGGAGTGTTTTGTGAGGTTCAAGGAGCTTATGACTACATGTTCAGTGTTGGCACTGCCAGATTTTACGAAGCCTTTTGAGCTTCAGTGTGATGCTTCTGGTGAGGGCATTGGAGCGGTGCTTATGCAGGACAAGCACCCGATTGTTTATGAGAGCAGAAAACTCAGAGGACTAGAGAGGGTTTACAGTATATATGATAAGGAAATGCTGGCCATAATGCATACCTTGGCCAAATTCAGGCAATACTTAGTGGGTAGTAAGTTTTCTATTAAAACTGATCATAATAGCTTGAGGCATTTCCTAGGACAACGGGATTTGAATGTTCGTCAGCAAAAGTGGGTGAGTAAGTTACAGGCATATGACTTTGACATCACCTATATTAAAGGTACACAAAATGTTGTTGCTGATGCTCTTTCACGCCAGCCTCATTTGAGTTCAATGGTACAGATTGCAGAGGACAGGAGGCACTTGATTGTGGCAAAGTATGCCAAGGATACATGGGCATCTGGTATTGTTGAGGGATCTATTGTGGACACCAGGTACACACTTGTGAATGACTTGATCATTTACAAGAACAGGATTTTCTTGATCCCAGGGTCAGAGGTGAAGAACACCATTCTGCGGGCTTTCCATGATGTACCTACAGCAGGGCATCCTGAGTATTTTAAGACATACAAACAGGTTCGGGAGAGATTTACATGGAAGGGTCTTAAGGCAGATGTTCTTCAGTATGTGCGTGAGTGCCCTGTTTGTCAGCAGAACAAGCAGGAGAACACGTATCCAAAAGGGTTGTTGCAGCCACTTCCGATTCCTGATAGGAAGTGGGAATGCCTGTTGATGGATTTTATTACGGGCTTGCCTAAAGCCCAAGGACGAGATTGCATATATGTAGTTGTGGATCGGCTGATGAAGTATGCCCACTTCTTTCCGATCACCACTACTTACACCGCTACACAGGTAGCAGAGGTATTTTTCTGTGAAGTTTTCAGATTACATGGGTTGCCTCGGAGCATAGTTAGCGATAGGGATAGTCGGTTCTTGAGTCACTTCTGGCAGGAGGTGTTCAGACTTTGTGGGATTGAGCTTACACTGAGCACCAATTACCACCTACAGACCGATGGTCAGACGGAGATAGTGAACAAATGGGTGGAAGACTACCTCAGGAATTACATTGTAGGGTAGCAAAAGGCATGGGTCAAGTGGATACACTTATGTGAGTATTGTTACAATACCACCTATCACATGACCATTCAGATGTCTCCCTTCATGGCGTTGTATGGGTATGAGGCGCCTAGTTTTGGATTTGCTGAGTGAATGTGAGAAGCCTTAGTGCCGAGACTTATTGCGTGAGGGTTTTAACATTATCGTGGATCTGGCGAATATTGTTAAGGCACAGCACCGCAGCATTAGAAGAGAATTGAGAGATCTTTGAGGTTGAGACATGGTATATCTCATACGCAGCCCCGCCCCGACAAATTTCCTTACCTTCTTTAGGAAGAGGACTTGAGAAATTCAAGCCACAGGCCACGGTCCCTTCGTGATTGTCGCTGTGGAGAGTGGTTTATGAGCCAGAGCTTCCAGCCGGATAGTAAGGTCCAATGTTTTTCATGTGTCACGCCCTCAAGAAGGCTGCGAGGGCATCATGTGGTAACCTTCAACAAAAGATTGCTCTTGACCATGAGGGAAAGTTGTGGCACCGAAGCCGCCCATTCTGGAATATGGGGAAAGACAGCTACGTAGGAGGACTATTAGGGAATATCTGGTGAAGTGGAGAGATTTACCAGTGGAGGATGCTACGTGGGAGAGTGAGGGGATTTTGCAGCATCTTGAGTTGAGATTGCTTGAGGACAAGCAATTTCGGGAGGGGCAGATTGTAATGTTCCCTTCCAATTGACATCTCTCAGTTCTTGAGATTAGCCTATTATGTGGCCCTCGTAGGCTGATAGGGTGGATAGAGGGTCTTGTTGAGGCATGGCTTGGCTTCAGTTATCAGAATCATTTAGTTTGGATTTCGTTCGGGGTCTTTTGGACATCATTTGTTTGACTTACTATTTTTAGTAAGTGGAGACACTTAGTGGAGCACCCCTGCTATTTTTAGCAGTATGGTCTGGTCATATGTAGATTCAGTCACTTATTATCCGGTTTCAGACGGTTCGTCAATTGGACTTATTTTGAGGGAGATATTAATATTTATTTGCCAAAATAAATATTAATTAAATTGAAGCTTTTATTATTAACTTATGATATAATTAAATATTATAACTTAAGTGCTTTTTTGAAGGAAGTCGACCTAAGTGAGAAGATATAAGTTTTCCTTTGAGAAGAATTGATCATTATGTTATGAAAATCGATTTTAGCCAATTTCTTCTTCAGAGAACGAAGCCAAGGGTTTCAGTTGTCTTTTGCATTGGAGAACGAGCCATCTTCAATGTTTGTAGTTCAGAGGTTGTGAAGTATCAGCTAATTTATTGCCTATAGTTGAATAGCTTCATTCAGAAGTTATTATAGAGTTGATTATGAAGTGATTATTCAGGGTTTGATACAATAATTGTCCAAAGATAGTTATCTGCCTGAGCGGCTGGTTTTGATATACATCTGGCACAAGCTTCAAGATTGTACGGATTTTATTGCTGCTGTTTGAAGGCTGTACCAATCAGCTTGAGGGCCGTACTTTTTATTCTAGCCTGGACGTCTTGTCTTTTGGTCTTCTTTCTTCACTAGATGGGACGCCTTGCACTCTAGGTTAGTTTGCACATCTTTCGAGGCTGGAGAAATGTCATTTGATGTTGGCCGTATTAAATCTTCATCATTTTGGGGCGGCTGCAATCAGAAAATCAGATTTTTAAATATTGCAATTTGCTTTGCCTTTTGTCTGCATGTTAGGGTTTCAGCATTGTAATCACTAAGAAAGAATAATAAACCTATATGCTATCGATTCAGAAGTCTAACTGCTTAGTTTTTACTTCTCTGTATTTATTTAAGATTTTAGAAGCATTTCCTTTTCAAAATCGCATTTTTATCTTTATATGCAAAACCACAAAAAAAATCAAAACACTAAAAAAAAACAAGCAAAAACATTCAGTTTCGGAATCGTGAGAAAATGAGTTTCTACAGTTTCAAGTTTTTGGACCCATGAACAGGCTGTGGTTTTTCCGGATCCATCAAAACTTGGGATGGCCAACTTGCCTACAATGCGTTGTAAATCTTTATTAGTTTGGTTCTTTCTTTTCCTATGGGCCTTCTTTTTCCCAGCCTTACAATATACCTTAAAAGGGATGCTCTCTTTGACCTCAGGGTCAAG
>VDFB02166848.1:0-28388 GCA_007258455.2 Sequoia sempervirens | reverse complement strand
AAAAGATAACCAAATCTTACTTCTCATCTTCAAAATATTTATTTTTTCTTCCCTTAGTACAAGAGCTAGGTCCAACATGCTTATTGTTCTTTTCTTTTCCCTCATTGATATGCTCTTCCTAGATATTCTTCAATTATTCGGTGAGGATGTGGATCCCCTCCACACTATTTTGAATAATACAACAACTAACTTTAACCACCCTTTCTAAGTTGATATTTTTTATTTTAATTTCTTGCTTCATGATAGTTTTTCTTTCTTCCATCTCTTGTTTCTAGTTGTCTAGATTCTTGGCCTTGTCCAAGTCATTTTTTATAACAATCAAATTATTTTGCAATTTATCCATTTTTGGGATGGCCTCCTAGCCTCTCATAATTTTTTCCTCCTCTGAGTTAGAAATCTTTGTTTGACCTCCCATTTGTAGCATAAAAAATTGTCACCCTTGACAATTTTACACTACCTTGACACCCTATTTTACTTATGACATTTATTGCAACAATAATTTACGAATTTTAGGGCTAGATTGATAAAATATATTTAAATACCTGTAATCCCTAGAAATTTGAGGCAAAAAGTATTGGTCATGGGCATTGGATGCCCTAGACCTAAAAGCAATTTTTTGAATACGTTTGAAATTTTGATTGGTGACCTTTTATGATTTGAAAATGACCCTAGGTTGGCAAAAGGATTAATTAAAATGCATATATAAACATGTTTTTCTCTCATTTTGAACATAAGAAATAAATTTAGAGAGAGGGGGATCAACGAGAAGGAAATTATAGAGAAGTGTTGTGTTATCAGGTCTACATGTTAGCTTCAACAATCTATTACACATATGAACTAACCTTTTGCAGGTCTATCAAGCAACCAAGGCATCCATCAATCAACCTATAAAATGAAAGCCATAAATATTTTTAAACCGCCCTTCAAGGGTCACATACCTCATTATCAATTCCACAATTGCAGCCTATATGGTTTGATAGAAGTTCACTCATAACTAGAAGGGAGCTTGACTAATTTCTTCCTCTTGTTACCCTTGAAGAAAATTTGCATTGCTTCGAATCCCACCTTTCCATCTTTGTAGATTTCTCTTCCCTCCATAGAAATCCTAGAAACCTCAATGATTAACTCCTCATTGATAGTCAGCTTACACCCAAAAGTTGAGATAGTTCTATTCTTCCAAGTGTTCACCACAATTCTAGTGGCTTCGGGGTTATGACCATGGAGATTTTCCATATACTAGGTAATTTACCTCCCTCCTTCAAAACCTTCCATATTTGGGGTTTTCGTTGGATGCTGACACAGTTGCAAAGGTTCAATTCAATTTCTATCTCCTACCATCCGTTTCAAACTGCACTCACTCCTTTTACTAGGGACCCCACTTTTGTTCAAAAGATTACTATTAAAAAAGTCACTTCTTAACTTCTTCTTTCTCAAAGTATCTCAGCTTTTATCTAGAGACTTCTAATGCAAAGAGGTTAAAACACCCACAAAATGTGTGAGCTTAATTGAATCATTAATGTTGTGAGGTCCATATTCTCCATTATGATAAATCATTGGAAATAGATTTTGTGGCTTGCAGAGGGAGGATATTGTAATCCTCCCAACCTGTTAACCTTTCACTTGTCAGACCTAAGTTGGCAAAAATGTTTGCCACCATATTACCTTCACACAACATGTGGGAGAACTCCACCTCTTTGAAAGTTTTGGCCAACTTAGTAGAGTCACTATTGAAGGGGTCTATAGTCCATCTGAACTTTTGAGTGCCTTTTAAACAACTAATATTATTCATAGTATTCCCTTCCATACACACTTTTTTATAACCTTTAATATGGACAAATGAATACTGTAAAAAGTTGCAGCGGCTTCAACATAGTGATTAGATAAGAACCCAAATGATCCACCATTGCCACAAAAAACTTTCCTTTATCAAATATTATTATTCAATAACTTCCAAACAAAATGTATCATCTTATTCTCTAATCAATACATTAAAAACAACTCACTCTAGGAGAAAAACGCATGGGTATGCAAAATTTTGTAGAGTATTAAATCTAGGGGAGGAGCTTGTAAAGTTCCTACTTCAAAGGTACAAAAAGTCTTTGAAATATCTAATTTGATACCAAAGGCAAGGGCTGCCCCCTAGACTGAAGGCTGGACAGCCTGCAGTGGGCAGTGTCACAATGAAGAAATTACGAATAACTGATCTCTATACAATTTTTGAACGTACATCTTCATCATCTGATATGCAATGAACAAAGATTTGAAGGCTTAAACGTGTCGTAGTACAACACTGCAACCTCATTGCCAAGAGCGACCTTTTCACGGCCTTTTAATACGAACAAATCAAAACAAGGCTAAGCCCTGCAATTTTGATGGGGTTAATTGTGGTGGGTTGGTAGAGCTGTTCCGTCGTCTGATTGATCAAAATTTTATTGCGATCGTTTTTTCTGCAGGCTGAATCGTGGTGTTTTGTGGATGATGACGTCGGGTGGTAGGCTTCCAAGCAGCCAGGAGCGCGAGAACAATAAGAAACGGGAGAGGAAGAGAAGAGCAATTGCTGCAAGGATATTTGCAGGGCTTCGCCTTTACGGCAACTACAACTTGCCCAAGCACTGTGATAACAATGAAGTGCTCAAGGCCCTCTGCGCCCACGCTGGCTGGACCGTCGAACCGGACGGCACCACGTACCGCCGGGTAAATAACCTTTTCTTCCCTACGTTTGATGTTTCTGTTTTCCTGGGTGTTTAAAGATAGAATTTTGGATCAACTGCAGGGCACGACGATGGCTGAGCCGATGGACTGTAGCGGTCGTCAAGGTGAAAGCGGTTCTTTGATTCCATGGCTCAACGGTCTGAAAAGCGAGGGTAACCGGCTGGCGACTCCGACTGCGTTGCCGCCCTTGGACATTATGACCGCCGGGCATTGCAGTGCGCCGGTTACTCCGCCTCTCTGCTCTCCCACCGGAATGGAGTATAATACCACCGCTAATCTCGGCTCGCCTTATGGCGAATCACTGTTTTCGGCTCAGACTTCTGGTGTTCATCTTAATGGTTACCATTGTGGGGATGGTAAGGTGATGGTTTCAGAGAACCGTGGTTTTCTTGATCCATGCGGACCGATTCGTCTGCAAAGCTCGTCTTTTTTCTCTTCCGAGAATGGATTTCACCCGCCGGCCTGGAAAACTGCTCGTGCCGGGTGCCCTAATCTGGAGAATGATAATCCTACTGCTGTAAGTGGCGAAGATAGGCTGGGAAATTCAAAGGGTAGAGACCAACGTGACAAAATGCATCCTCTGCCTTGTCAAGAGGTCAAGCTAGACCTAACACTGGGGCTGCCCAACATAAGGGATTATGGGGAAGCTTAAAGAAGGGGAAGGGGAAACGAAGAAGTTAACCTATATGCTCAGCAGATATCTGTACTTGATTAAGGGATTTTGTTATAAACTAAACTCGTACAAGGTTATCCTTTGTTGAATTTGTATTGTTATTTCCGCTACTCTTTACTAGAAACTAGATCTTTCTGTAGAAGCCCACTGTTGGTAATGAATGAAAGGAATATTGAATTTTGAATAGAAATTGTTCTGAAATTATAATATTTTTCATAAAAGCTGATAATGTGGATACGATGTATTTTTGGTATTAGATTTTCAGTTCATGTAAAATATAAAATATTGTTTTTGAAATCAATTGTATATATATTTTAATTGGTATATTGGATTACACTTAGAGATCCATTCATTGTCAGAAAGAAGAGAATGCTCGCCTAAATGTGTGTGATCCATCATTAAAAGAAGAGAGTGATCCTATTAAAAAATATACACATTGTCAATAGATCTTCAGTCTATTGGTGAAGTTGGTGAAGTTGAGTGGTTACGCATGAGTTCAGTAGGGATCAAGTTTTGCAAAGTACAAGTCTGTGACATATTAAGAGATGAACCCATGATCATATCCCAGACGACTTCAGTAGAATGGATATTCTTTAATCTTTCCGGCTCAATCAAGAAATTTCAGTCTAAAACTTATGCTTCCATATCATATCGGAGCTTAAACAATTCTATGAATTTGATATCAAATCTATATTTGTAATTTGTTTTCGTTTTAATTTGTCTGTATACGAGTTCATAGAGTTTATTATAGTAGTTTATTTCTAGGCCAACAGAAACAGCCCACAAATCCAAAAACCACCTGTAATTCCTATCTAGTTCAGTAGTTAAAGCAGAGGCCTTGTTTCTGCGGTCGAGAGAGACTGGAAATAAAAAAGCTGCTGCACTGTCGTTTTCTCGACGACATTGAGAACCGGGAGTCGCGCACTTAAAGACAGAAATCTCCAGAGCGTAGAATGAGCCAATACTGGACCGCTCGGCGCTCACTGACACGCTTTTCTTTTGTACGCCAAAATCCGGACAAGTTTGATGACCTTGGGATTCTACATAAAGAATGTGGCTGGGGTTGTGGCATCACACGTGCGAATTTACAGCGGCGTCATTAGAAAGGTCAGCTTTTGTCCGTGTGCAGAGTTGTAGGACTTATGATGCTGCTCTATACGTGTGAAAGGTGCAGAGAGGTGTAGACACAGAGTTGAGTATCAAACGTGTCATCTGTAGGTCCGTGCGATTAGCATTTCTCTACTCTGGCACTGAGATGCTTTTAGCCTGGAAATTGACGGCGTGCAGCTTGGTATTTTAGATTTCCAGTTCGGGCATGCCTGTACAGCATAAACAGTTTTCCATGTTTTCTTCACACGAGTTGTGTGTGCAAATTCACTCAAAACTGTGTGCAACAAATTCGCACGGTTCAATACCTAAGATGTTTTTTTCCGTCTGCTGTGGGCATCGTGCTCATTTTTTGAAAAAATATCCTGCTGCGGCTCCAGAAAACATTTAACTGTTTAGTCACTTCAGTCTTGCAACTAATTCAGGAACCCAAAAAGAATCTTCTTAAAATTTAAAGTCTGTATAAGTAAAAACCTGCACAAGATGGCTCTGCAATTTGATTAGGGGAGAGGACTTAGTAGTTGAGCACTCTAATTTAGTGCTTTTAATTATCTTATTTGGAAATTTCAAATCACTCCCAATATTTTATAGCAGCTTACTTGGCAATTCCTCTTCTTATAGCCAAGGTTTGAGGGCCACATCAACATGTTTTTTGTCAAGGTGTCCAAAAAAGCCCCAAAAAAAGTGATACCAATACTTGTGCATTCACATCACCAAGTAGTTGAGTGCTGATGTGGCATCATATCATTGGTTGCTTTTTAGATCAAAGGAATACATTTTCTTTAATTATGGGTAGTCATCATCAACACTAACAACTTTAAAGTCACAACTATTGGTCCAATATTGATAAAAATATTGAGCATTCTATAAACTACTATCACAACTATTGAAACATGCTTGGGTTCTCTCCCCTAAGGCCTTGAATAATGAATGAAGTCTTCTCGATGTTATTCAACTTATGTAAATTGTATTTTATGTCTGATAAGCTATTGTAAACATTATTTAGCGCTTGTATTTGTTTAGTTTGATTGACTTTTTGGTTGGCCATGTTCTCCAGCTACTTTTAGTAGCTCTATTCTTGTAAATTCTTTTGCTTTGTTCAATACAAAAAAAGTCTTCTCGACATTGACATGTATACATTTTTAATGAATTTTGGTTGTTTTAGTCAAAGGCTACACACCCTAGCATTTGGAGGGCATCATATATGATCCTTAGGTGTGGGATTTTATTATGTGAAATTACTCTCCTCATAAAACCTTGAATTTTTGTTTGATGAAGTTTTTAAAACAATTATTTTGATATTGAACAAGGCCAAAGGTTAATTACAAAGAGGTATAGAAAGAACAACAAACAAAAGCATAAAAATAAACACGAGCTTAACCATTTTAAAGTGGCTTCTTAAAATATTATTTCAGAAGGTGTTGTCAATTTTTTTGGGATCTTTAATAAAATGGGGTTTCATGGATTTTTTAACAATATTTAAGTTTAAAACTTTAGGTTTTAAAATTTTAGGAAGTTGGTGATCTCATGATTATTTTCATCCTAATGATGGATCATGGAGTATGATCCAAAACGTTGATGTAAAAATTTGCACACAGTTTATCCAAAAAAATTGTTCATTGATCTCATGATTATTTTTTAGTATGAAGGAAAATTGACAAGAATTGAAAAAATTATGGATAAATTATATGTGGAAACAAAATTTTAAGAAGCATGTGAGGAAAACTTTTAGCTCCACCCTTAAAGACATGCAAGTTTAAAATCTAAAAAATACGGGCTTCTATTTTCTTCCACAAGATTCTATTTTATTATATAGCATAATTTCTTCTTCTCACGAAACCCCTACTCCACAAAAATAGTCCATGTAGCAACTCCATGTGACCCCTTCCTAATGAAATCCTCTTACTGTGGTTAGTGAGAATCACACAAAAATGAATAGAAAAAAATTAAGAAAAAATTGGTAACCAAAAGGGAAAAAGCTAGCATAAAAAAAAACCTTGTTAGAAAAGAGCACAAAATTGTGCCAAAGATAACGAAGCTTAAAAAAAGTAGCAAGAATTTCCAATTCAAAGAGAAAATTAACAATTGAGCAAGAAAGGAAACCCACTTTCAACTATCTTTCCAAATAAGGCATTGTGAACTTCCTAATATGAACATCTAAAGCATCCCTGTTTAAACCCTATAAGTCTATCCAACTTACAAAGATACTATTACCATATTTGTTTGAAAAAATAACCAATGAACTTCCTTTAATCTAGACCAAATTGCTAGAAATTTTGAGAGCCAATTCATTCACTAAAAAAGTAGCGACAAAAAGGAAAGAAATGAGATCCCAAGAGTTCAAATTGCATGACTTAGAAAAGAGAGACTATCCTTAAGCATAAAGTTGTACAAAAGACAAAATATTAGATCTTTGTAGAGGGTTTGTGCAAGATCATGGAGGTCCAAAAAGTGGCAATGTGAAAAAAAGACATTTTTAACACGTCTAAAAACACGAAATTCACGACTTTGATAGTTTGGTAATACCATACCAAAACGGATATCCGATATGAAATGGATATCCATTTTGTTTAAGCCAATCTTTATAATTGCGTCGGGTCTGACCTGACCAATTATTTTATTTTATATATTATAATATTTTTTTAATATATTTATCATATACACAATAAATTAAAAAACATTATACTAATGTTTATTAATTTCATATTATATCATAATATATTTAATATATTATAATATTATATTTTATTATAATATTAAATATAATATTATTATAAAATATTATATTATATTATAATATAATATAAATATATTATAAATAATATAATTCAAATAATATATATAATAATATAATATAATATATAATATAATATATAATATATAATATATATTATATATTATATAATATTAATATATATATATATATATTTATAGTTAAGTACTGCCAAGGGGGCAGCTCCCATAAACAAACAAGAAAGTAAATGCATGCCCTTCCCACCAGGGGTGCAACACTACAACACAAATTGTGTTGTTCAGACCACACCTAACTACCTCCCAGAATTTGCAGCGAGCCAAAAAAGGGGTGACACCCACAAATTACATCTCAAAATTTCTAACTTTCATGGATGAAAGTTTATGTTTTGAAGATGTTGACTTCTTTTTCTTTACCTCAGTCCAAGCAGGTTCGACATCCAAAGAGTGAAGCAAATCCAAACTTGCTTCCCCCACAAGAGGCAACCCGCAATTGTTGTTTGTTGAAGAGACCAAAGGAGGAGAAGAGGGCACAATGACGGATTCCTCTGAGGAACGTGGAGAAGAAGTAGTGCAATTTCCCGCTAACTTTGTAGCAGGTGTGGACTCAAGAGCACGTGCAGGCACCAAGGACGAAGGAGTTGGAGGGTGAGCAGGAGCCGAACTCTGAAGAATGGGAGAAGAAACAGAAGCACATTTTTTAGGAGGAGAAACAACGTAATGGGATATATAATAATATATATTATATATTATATAATAATATATATTATATATTATACATAATATAATGTATATTATAATATATATTATATTATATTTTCATATTATACATTTGAAAAAACTGCTAACTATATATTAAAATAATATAAAACAAAAAATGGATATCTATTTTTTGTGTTATAATTAAAAAAAACTCGAGAGATCATATAATATAATATAATATAATTTAAAATAATATAATATATGTATTATATTAAAATTAATTTATATAATATATATTATATATAATATATTGTATAATATATATTATATATAATATAATGTATATTATATTATAATATAATATAATATATATATTATATTAAAAATTTCAAAAAATCCACCCGCAATTAAATATGGTTGGGTCCCGAACCCGACCATTTTATTAAAAAGTCTGTAAATCAAAAAACATATATCAGTTATAAATGGATATTTGTTTCCTGTGCTATAAACAAAATACCAAAAAACCTGAGAGCTAGTTTTTATGTGTTTGTGTGCTGGGTTTGAACATTGCAGCTCAAATATCTATTCAGGAGAGGTGAAATTGCCAAAAAATTATTAAATTTATAAGATATGTTTGATTTTTTCAATTTATATTCATTTTGCATTTTTTTTGAATTTTAGTCAAAAATAGGGTATATTTGATAGATTTTTTATTACATTAAAACCATTGTTAATTTTGATTTTTTTTATCAATTAACAAGTTTTAAATGGATCAAAATGAAAACCCTAACCTCACACCAAATGAAAACCCTGATCCCGCACAAAATAAAAACCCTGATCCCGCACAAAATGAAAACCCTAATCCTGTAGAAAATGAAAACCCTCCAAATCCTCCTTCACCGCAACCATTGTTTCCAAATCAAAATGTTCCAACAATACACGAGTCTGTTCATAGAAATTTAGATCAATTAAGAAAAGTATGTCAAATCTATGAGACACTCGATGAACTACTAAACATGAAAAACACTTTGGAAACAATCATTTTAAATGTTCAAACTTTGGCAACTCATTAGTGCAAAAACAATAATATATGACTAAATAAACTACTAAAAATTGCATATATATGACTAATTTTGGTCATGTGACCATTAGTAGTTTATTGTCGGTCATTTATAACGTGACCAAATTTATGACTAAACTATTTTAGTCATTTATCTAGTTATTGATTTAGTCATTGATTTGGTCATTGATTTGGTCATTTATTTAGTCATTTATTTAGTCATATTTTAGTCATTAATTTTAGTCACGTGACTATTTTAGTGGTTTATTTGTAGTCATTTATAACACCACCAAATTTATGACTAAACTATTTTTGTCATTTATTTAGTCATTGATTTGGTCATTGATTTAGTCGTTAATTTAGTCATTTATTTAGTCATGGTAGTGATTTGTTTAGTCATATATTTAGTGATTAATTTAGTTATTAATTTGATTGTTGTTAACTGGTCATTTATTTAGTCATGGTAGTCATTTATTTAGTCATATATTTAGTCATTACTTTAGTCATTAATTTAGTCATATATTTAGTCATGTAAGTCATTACTTTAGTCATTACAAATCAAATCTAACTTAATTAATCCTCACAAATTAATGCATATAAACTTCAAGTATCATAGATATTCAAATGTTGAAGAAGCACCATGAAATGTAGACTAAAATTCTTGAACAAATATGATTGATCAAACACAAACAACATAGTATTTATGAGTGGAGAAAAAACCACTCTAAAAATTTACTTTATTAAACCTGATTGGCAAATCAAAATTTCATTGGTTACATTCAATGTCTCAGTGACATTGTACAACTTACTGACACTATATAAATAGAATACTCTATTTTCATATACTTATATTGTTTTCCCCTTCCTTAACTGCAGTCATTTTGGAAGGGCAGGGACCTCCTATAGGGGCTCGACCCATTTAATCCCCTTGCAAATCCACAACTTTCCCACCGCTATTGGTTTCAGCTCCTCCAAACTCTTTCTCACTGGTATTCACCTTTTACTTCTCCAATTTGGAGCTGCAACCTGAAAATAAGGTTTCAAAATTTGCATGTCAAAAACATATTTGGAAGTAGATTTTTATCAGATATTGTAGTTGCAAGTTCCACTAATTATAATAAAGATAAATAGTTTTACCTTTCTACATCAACTAATGCAATTCTGATAACTTTTAGAGGATCGACAATGCTAGCCTTTATCATATCAACATACTCAACTGCAAGTTGCAACACAACATTAAACTTATTAATTAGACTCAACATCTAAGAAAGAAAAAAAAACTTCAAACATTATCAATTTAGTTTCCTCGTAGCTTTCCTCTAGCATATCTGGAACCTCTTTAGATGTTCCGTCCAACTCTCATCACTCCCATACAGGTAGAATTGTGTATGTCCATCAAACTATCATCTTTCCCATAGAGTTAGAGCTAAATTAATTTAGAAATCTTTTCTTGTTGAGCAATCCAATTCCCCTAGCAAGCCTAACATATAGACAACCTCCCTTACATTCAAAAATTTACTCAAGGATGTCATTTTTAGTCTCAGAAATCAAAATAACCTTATTGTTCATTTGTCAAAACTACATAGTTAATAGAAAAAAAATTCAATGGAAAAAGCATGAGGAAAAATAATCTACCTCTCTATTATTAGGGGTGATCAAATACTGCTTAAATCTACAATCAGAAACCCTCCTATGAGATACAACCAATCCTATCAGATTAAAAAACAAGAACTAAAACCTTCTTGGGAATCACAACAACAATACCTGAAATCAATCAATGGCCGAATGTAATTTTGTCCAAACATGTAGTAATCAAAAGGCTCCTATATTGCTCTATGATAATTAGAAAATGTGAAAGGATCCTGAAATAAAGGAAGAAACAGAAGAAATTATGCATTTGTTCAAATGAGTAAATATAGTGTAATGTGTTAATTGTTTTTTCTTTACATCATTTAGGAACTAAAGCATAAAAAATTACATAGAGAGGATTTGAAGCAACAAACCTCAAACTATAACAGAATCTGATCAAAAGTTGTTGCCATGTTTGAAAGGACTATTTCTTTTGCATTGGGATTCCCACTCTCAAAAACCTGACAAAGGCAATCTAGATACATGACCATCAGAAAGATACAAAATTATTGCATTAAAGAGAGGAAACAACAAACACTTTGTTAAAATTCCATTCCTACCTCAAAATCTACTGCTTTGCAAGAAAGAAAAGCATTTCAGGCAATTCCAAAGCAATAATTTCATATTTTTTTATTAAACATCAATATAAAAGAACTTTGTTTTGCTGCTCTTATGTCAAGGTGCTGCGGGTGGATCAAGATGAAGGGAAGAGCTTTTTAATGAGCTCTTAAGCACTCCTTATTCTCAAGCATTATTTGAGAGCAATTTTAATCTCATTCAGATCACTGAAAGATGAAAATTGACAATCTTTTTAATGTCAATGTAATTGAGGTTGAAATTTACTTAACTACTTTGTTTTATGGGTTAGTTTGATTGATATAGCAGAAATGAGGTTAAATTTTTCACTAGAGACAACACCTGCCCAGAGGCCACATGGAGTGCTTGGTATTTGGAGTCCTGTAATTGACACTATTGGTAATATATTCAAAATGTAGGTTAGTGCAACATCTCAATTCAACTTCCACATATGAATAATTCTGATCGAATTTATGGATCAATACTTGTGATCTTAGATTGATTGTTTCAAGTCTTCATGTTAAATGGAAAGAAAACAAGTCAGCATTTGAAGTTATGTTCCTGATCATTGCAACTCTTTGCTTTGTCAGATCCATCTTAGGAAAGTTGTTCACAGACACGTGTTCATGAGAAAAAGTGTTGTCTTACCATTAATTACCCACCAGATTTGGAGAGATTTGATACATAATCCCCTGCATTTTCTTTTTGGAGTAGATTTACTTGGTATGACAAGCTCAACATTGGCATCTCTGAGTAAAGGACTTGCCAAACTTTCCACAGATGGACAATTCCTTCAGTTGCGTATAAAATAGGTGAACATAAAAATTATATTTAAATTGAGGAAAAATCCACAGATTTGAGAAATATGAACATATTCATTGTCCTTATATGACATTTTAATGGATTTTTTGAAGGATTCTTCAAGGAAAATTATAGGAGTTGGTGATGGCATTTTACAAGGCACTGAGGCTTTAGCACAGGGTGTGGCATTTGGTTTCTCTGGAGTGTTAACTAAACCTTTGTAAAGTGCAAGAGAACATGGTGTTATTGGTTTTGTACATGGTCTTGGGAGAGCATTCTTGGGTATTATTGTTCAGCCTGTTAGTGGAGTCTTGGACTTTGTTTCCTTGACTGTGCATGGTATTGGTGGAAGTTGTACATGTTTTCAGGTATTTGGAAACAAATATGTTTCAAATAGGATCAGGATCTCACGTGCCATCTAGAGTAGAGGAATTCTTTAAGAATATAATGAAAGGGAAACATCTAGGTAGGTCATTTCCCTTTTCACTTTTTACTTGGGAATTTTTACTTTCCTACAGATTATTGTATTTATATTTTATCTATTTATGAACAAGAATATCTGCAGAATATTTGTTAAGGTTTTGTAAATTGACCATTTGTAATAATTCTGAGCATACCAATATGATATAAACATTAATGACAATAACACCATGATTGCTGATTTCGGAAATCTAGTTTGGTTCTTAGTGTTGACCTATGTAAGTATAGTCTAGTCCAAGTGTGTTTGGATGCAGATGCCAAATGTAGTTTTAGTCTAATTATTTGATTCACTATGATATATAAATGTATTTACAATAAGGATATCACACACACATATGTATGGCAATAAAACAATAGCTTTTAAATACTAATAAACATATTTCAGCAATCTTACAGGAAAGCTGTTAAAAAAATCAATATTTGGATCATCTATCCTCAAAAGTTTGACCGCCCAATTCAATAATTTCATTAGTTTTGTACTTGTTATCAGGGTTGAATGAGAACCTCTTCAAGAAATTAGTGCATGTCACCTTTATGCTTTAACCTGTAAATTAATGTGTTTCATGTATTTTTTTCTATAAATTGAGGTTTTGAATGGGCCGTCAGCTTGAGTTATTGGCATTAACCGGGCCTAGCTAGTGGGAACACAAACAGGGGGCCCCATCCCCTAACAACCAACAGTCCAAGTGCACGAGTAAAGTGGCCCACAAGCCCACCAGCCCTGCAAGGGCTTGACACTAGGTGGGCACTGAAACATCACCATCTAAACACCAACAAACCATGCCATCAATGACAATGTGTTTCCATTCACATACTAGTGCTTTATTGATCTTCAAATTATCTGGACATATTAATGGACAAATTGCACTAGTTTCTTATGTATTGCTGAGCACTATTAAAGAGAGAACATTGATTTGTATGTTGTTGACTTTGCAGATGGTGCTTTACCTTGCAGAAAAAAGGAGACATTTTGGATGCACAAATATTTCAATGGAACCTTCAAAATTTGCATGGTCAAATTTATACGAGAAACATTTAGACTGCATCATCTTTGGAAATATTGTCATGCTAGGTTAAGGCACTTATAAAAGTGTTTGTTCCTATGTTTTCAGTGCCCATCATCAAATAAAATGCTTACAATACCATGTAAAATACTATGGAATGTTCCATGGGAAGAGTTTCTATCCTTGGAATTAGCAATGGGAAGCTACCAGAAGCCTGCTCATCTAATTTTTCATCTAAAAAGCTTTGAAAAGTCTAAATGCTTTGTTAGAGTTATAAAATCATTGGGAGAAAATGAAGAGGAATGGATAAGTCAAGCGACAATGATCTATTCTTTCATAGAGAACCTTTGGAAGAAAAATCAATCACTCAATAGACTCTCTGGTTTCCAGGTGAGGTCTATGTTCCATTTTATCTAAACTTGATATTCTTTGAATCTCTTGTAATAATTAGGCATCCTTTTTTCTAAGGAAATAATAGGAGGGTGTAGTTGGGTAAAAAAAAAGACCTTTCCATTCTCTTTGGTGTTGGACATGCACACTGGACGGGCTATGAACTTGCACCAAAGCATAATGGTAGGGGAATTTTTGTTAGATGTTATAGTTGGATATGCTCTGGTAGACATATATGCAAGATGTGGAATCATAGACAAAACACCTAAATTGTTTGACAGAATGCCTCAAAGAGATGTCATCTCATGGAATCACTCAAAATATTTGAATTAATGAAGCACTCTGGAACACATCCTAACATTCTATTTTCAATGGAATCAAGGAGGTTATTTAAACTTTTACACCCTTCTATGTTCAAGTGCTGCAGCTGTGACAGGTTGCCAATGAATCAGGGAGGCTATTTAAATCTATACACCCTACCATGTTCAAGTGATGCAGCTGTGACAGGTTGCCAATGGAATCAGGGAGCTTATTTAAACGTCCACACCCTTCTATGTTCAAGTGTTGCAGCTATGACGGGTTGCCAAACGAATCAGGGAGCTTATTTAAACGTCCACACCCTTTTATGTTCAAGTGTTGCAGCTGTGACAGGTTGCTAATGGAATCAAGGAGGTTATTTAATTAGGGAGCTTATTTAAATGTCCACACCCTTCTATGTTCAAGTGTTGTGTTGCAGCTGTGACAGGTTGCTAATGAAATCAAGGAGATTATTCAAATTGTGACAATATTTTATTTTTAAGTGTTGCAGTTGTGATAGATTGTCAACAGAATCAAGGAGGTTATTTAAACCTTTAAAATTTCCTATTATATTCAAGTGTTGCAGCTGTGAGAGGTTGAAAATGGAATTGGAGAGGTTATTTAAACCTCTACAACTTTCTATTTTCAAGTGTTGCAGATGTGATAGGTTTCCAATGGAATTAGGAAGGTTATTTAAACCTCTTCAGTCTTCTATGTTCAAGTGCTGCAGCTATGACAGGTTGCCAATAGAATCAGGGGGGTTATTTAAACCTTTACACATTTCTATGTTCAAGTGCTACAGCTGTGATAGGTTGCCAATGGAATGAGGGAGGTTATTTAAATCTATACACCCTACCATGTTCAAGTGTTACAGTTGTGACAGGTTGCCAATGGAATCAGGAAGGTTATTTAAACATTCACACCCTTCTATGTTCAAAGTTGCAGTTGTGACAGGTTGCCAATGGAATCAAGGAGAATAACTATTTAGTATTTATTGAATCAGTAATTTGATTCGTAGTCACTCAACCTATAAAGTAACAACGTAGTATTATATAAAAATGCAAGAAGCACAATACTTGTTAAAATACCAACAAGGCCACAATTAACTTTTTAAAACTAATATGCACATAGAAAGGAGAAATTATTCTGTTAAAGTAATCTACAAAAATATTCATCTACATACCCTATCTATAAGCTTGTCAAACAGTAAATCTGATGATGATGATGAGACACCATCCCTTTGTCTTCTTCATTAGCCATTTCAATATCAAGTAGCTGAAATCTCAAGACTGGATCTGGAACAAAGGGCAACAAAAGTTACTACACACTTCGCATCAATTTTTATGTCTTACCAATTCACAAAAGTAAATCAAGAAAGGAATAATGATAGAATCAGATTATTTGAATTTAGAACCAAATACCATATGATGTTCTTGGGTAGTGGTCTGGTAGTAAATTGGCAGGAGATTACCACTGCTAGCCCAAGTCTGATTCTCAGGTACATTTGTGTGTTGAGAATTCCCAGGGTGATGCCATCCTAGGGCTTCAACCCTTCCCAGCCAAGAAAAAGGGGTTCACCTTTAAAAATACAAGTACCAGATTACAAAGTTTAGACCTTCTAATTCAAAATTCAGTCTTGGATCTGAAAGTGACCAAAACACTTTCAAAAATAATGTTTCCTTTAAAATCTACCCTACCTTTAAATTCAAAAGTCCTATTTCTTAACTTGCAATATCTCAAAATATGCTTATATGTTTTTTTTCCTTTCAAGAGAAAAACGTTACACCAAAAAATGTTTCTTTCTTTCCAAATAGATCTGATCAGAAAATTGTGATCATAAAAGCAACAATTCATCCTTTAAGAAAATAAACATCCCAGGTGGGAGAATATATCACATGGAAGAGGATATCGCTGATAATTATGCAACACAATTCCATTGCAATGCAAAGCTCAACTAACTAGCAATATTTATACTTCAAAAATGTCTAGACTAGTTCAAGAAAAGAAGAAAATTTCCAAACCAGTGAAATCCAAATAAATTATAGAAATTTAGGCCCATATACTCATTTTTATTGCTGGATGAAGACATCTTTAATAATTATGCATCACATTACCTTTGCAGTGCAAAGCTTAACTACCTAGCAACAAAAATCCTTCAAAAGTGTCTAGAATTAGTTCAAAAAAAGAAGAAAAATGCCAAACTAGTCAATTGCAAATAAAGCATAGAGTTTAGTCCCATATGCTCATTTCATATCACAAAGCGTTGCCTACCTCTCATCAACTACCTTAGATGCTGCAACCCTAAGCTGGCTTCGTAAAGACCAAGAATTGACATTGCCCTTAGCCATATCCCTAATGAGAAACTACTAGTCAAAATTTCAAATATCATACTCAACCGACTAGATCATACTGCTGAAGAAATTAGATAGGATTGTTCAAGAATATTAAGGAATACAAAACCACCCAATAGTAACATCTTGAAGGAAGTAAACTGGGCATTATAAAAACTTAACAACAATGAGAAGATCATTGTTCTCAAAGTGGACAAAGGGAGTGCCAATATTGTGCTTAAAACCAAGGATTATATTAATAAAATGAGGACCATCTAGAGATCACCAGAAGCTACTGGTTGGTAAGAAGTGAAACCATGAACAAAACTATATAAGATGTGGCAAAGATCATAAATGAGTCATTGTTGAGTAGTGAACGGAAACAAAGACATAATGCAAAGGCCCAATAATGCCAAGAATATATGGGGTGCCTGATGTGCACAAACTAGTAGCATCCTTGAGACCTAATGTGTATTTGATAAACTCTCCAACACATAACTTAGCTATATATGTAAAGTACGCCAAGAGATATCCTTCCTTCTCAAAAATCAGGTATGAGATTGTGCTACAGGCTTGTGCATTAAAGAAAGATCTGGAATTGTTACCGAATGGAGACCAAACACAAATTGGAGAAAGAGGAATAAATCTGAGTGGTGGGCAAAAACAAAGGATACAGATTGCACAGGCTTGATATCAAGATGAAGATATCTATCTTTTTGATGATCCATTTAGTGTTGTTGATGCACATAGTGGGACACAATTTTTTCCAAGTAATTTTATCTAGCCTTTTCCTGTTACAACAATGTATACTTGGCATTCTAGATTCAAAAATTGTAGTCTATGTAACTCACCAAGTGGAGTTTTTATTTGCTGCTGACCTCATTCTGGTATGTTTGTATTTCTCTATTTACTATTGAGTTGAATAATTAAATATGAGAAGTTACAATTGACAGCTAGTTGTGGTAAGAACCAGGTAATGGCTTCAGGAGTCATGTATCCTAGAGAAGAAACAAAAAGATCCAAGTTCTATTCACAAAGGACATTTTTGTAAATTTTTTTAGGTAATGAGAGATGGTGAGATTACTCAATCCGGAAGATATGATGATATATTACAATCAAGCTTAGATTTTGAGGAATTAGTTGGTTCACATCAGAAAGCATTGAAATCCATTGATGCTATGGAGAAATCTGAGATCCTATCATCAAATGCATTTGTTAAAGAATTGTCATATGACAATACCGCTAGTGTGAAAGATATTAACCATAAACAACTCCAGAAGCAGGGTATTGACCAGAACACACAAGAGCTAGAGGAAGAGCACGAATCAGAAAATCATAAGTCAAGAGAAAAAGAAGAAAAACATTTACAGCTTGTGCAAGAAGAAGAAAGAGAGAGTGGCATGGTAAGTGCGTGGGTGTACTGGTCTTATATCACTGTTGCATACATAGGTGTTTTGATACCTATAATCTTATTGGCACAAACATTATTTCACATACTTCAAATAAGTAGCAATTATTGGATGGCATGGACAACTCCTACAACAGAAGATCATATGTCCATTGTTAGCTACTACCATCTTAATGTGGTTTACATTGCTTTAGCAATAGAAAGTTCCTTCTGCATTCTTGTGAGGTCTATTGTTACTTCCCTGGCAAGATTAAAAAATTCCAATCATCTTTTCAATGATATGCACAGGTGCATGTTTCATGCACCAATTTCCTTTTTTGATGCAACTCCAACTGGGCGTATACTGAATCGGGTGAGTTGATCTTCCTGTTCTGGGATCTTTTTTTTAACAAAAAATATGTATTCTATTTATAGCTAGAAAGTCAATAATATAATCTATATTACACAGGGGCTCTAGATGCCTTACAATTCTACATACATCAACCAATTAGAGTGCAGTAGTCCAGGTTATTCCTTTTCAGCTTGGAGCACTAACTTTTTCAATTCTATAGCTTTTGGAGATTATTGTAGTCATTTCTCAAGTTGTATGGCAGATTTTTATTATGTTTCTACAAAATACATCTCATGTTCAAACAATTTACTAATAAATCCATTGAGATTTTGGTTTGGAGAAAGGAAGAGGAAGTGAGAACATGGCACTACTCTATGGTGTAAAGGGGAAAAAGAGCTCCAAATCTGTAACTCATCCTAATAATAATTTCCCTCAAATATTATGAATATAAGTCTTATCAAATTCTAGTTAATCTGTAACTTTCATTAAATGAAATACATGTATATCTGCTTAGATAGCAAAAGGCTGGGGTAACAAATATTTGGAAAAATTCCATAGATTCTACAAATGGGTGATACATGTAATTCAATTCAAAGAACCATATCAGCACTCACCCAAGCTTGTATCCATCAAGAGATTATAACAGGTAAATAATTACATTAATATTATTTGTCTTTCACGTTTGTATCTTCTAAAGAAAACTCGGAGGATAAACTTCTTCTTCAGTAGCAACAAGGCATATGAAAAATATCTTAAATTTGGAGTCTCTTTAAAATAATGTTTCAACATTATTGGGAAACATGATCACAAACAATCTTTGCCATGCAAAAACAAATATGGAAGGCCTATCCTTCATGGATATGGATTATGTTACAGATACTAATTCAGTGTCAAATAGAAATATAGTAAATCTTTAAATATTTTAGATGCAAAACAATCAGAATAAGATCGATACGAATATACGTGCAAAACATATCACATAATTTTGGAAATATTATTTCTACTAATATGAGACCACATTTATCAACGAGAGTGGGAGAAAACTCCACAGCAAGGAATTAGTTCTAAAAGCGCACAAAATTACTCTAGTAACACCATGAACTACAAAACAATCAAAAATTCCTTCCAATATGAGTTCTACTATAAAGATCATCTTGCATTTTCAAAAAAACATAACAATATAACAAAAAAAGAATTCAAAGAACAATCAAAATGTAAAATCCCCAAACTGCTCACGATGGAAAAACTCAGTAAAATGCATGACATCAAAGAATCAATTTTAATACCAAGGAAATTGTTAGATCGAAGGCTGTTGAAGATAAAAAAAATTCCAGACATGCTACTAATCTTTGTGAAAAATATGAATAGGTGTGTTAATAAATGGAATCTTAACATTTGCAGTTTATAAAACCCCATAGACTTTGATCCAAATTGCATTTAGGGACAATTTTGAAAAACAAAATAACCAAAAAACTAGTAGCCCACCTTGTTAGGGGCTCTGTTTCATCACCGTTGCTAAGAATCTGAAGTTGCAATATGCATCAGTAAGCCTAGAATTTGTTCTAGGTTTCTTGTGACAATTTGTCTTAGGCATTTCACAAGCAAATAGGAGCCCCAAAAAATGTTGGGAATTGTGAGATAGAAATATCACAACAGGTACCTTCAAATGCAACCGTTACATGGCTTTTCAGATCCCCAGGTGAATTGTTTCATTTCCTAATTTTATACTTTTCATTTCTTGCTAGAAATAACTATAAAGGATCATCCAAATGTTAAAATCAACATTGTGGCTTCACATCTCTTCTCAGAGTAACCTTCTTGCAGATAAATCTCATTTTCTTCTGGATTCATCCTTCCTATACTTCAGTTCATTGTTTTCATTGCACATTGACTTTCTACAATTTAGTAAAGTTGTCAACTGGATTTCCAATTACATCCAAATTAAATTTGTTCTACAGAAGCTTTAGAATGAAAATACACAAAGAAAAGCTTGAGCAATTACAGGACAAAATAATGGAAATATCTGCTTCTATATCAAAGAATGACTTCATTACTTCTGGCCCTTTACATAAAAATATTGCAGGAGGATCTAGTTCCTCCAATGATAAAATTTCTTCCACATCTTTATAAGCAACTTTCCAAGATGATCACGCTTTGATTGTCACAAAAGATAAGTCTTTTTCTGGGTGATTTTGAGAAGCACATGAAAGGTATTGGATCCAAATTTCTTCAGCAAATGAGTTATGCAAGTGGTGAACTTGATAAAATCAAATATGGACAGGGTGTTGTCACTCCTATCGAGCCCAAGCTAAGACTATAGCAAGCAGGCAACATATGTTCTGAATCTACATCAATAGATGTTGGTCATTTTGATTGTTCTACCATTGATAAAACTAAAATAGATCATGTACCATCAGTTGATTCTCCTCATCAAAGGAATGATATCTTGAACCACCAATAGACTCTTCATCTTATTGTCAAAAATAGAATATACTCATCCAAAGCTTGGTCATATTGACACTAAAATTTTGGAAAGAGGTGCATTATCACTCTCAATCCAAGTATCACAATTCCTGCCATTAGGTTTATCATTTGGCTATGAAGAAGCATAGATGCCAAATTCATGTAATGGCACCAAAAGTCAGGACCAATAATGGATGGACTGATGATTGGTCATAGCAATAGTTGAGCTCCTTTTAAGGACATCATACTGTTCAGTCTTCTTGATTTTACAACCATGTTGGTCTCTTCTTGGCAGCATTGCTGGAATAATGGTTGGTGATTCATTTTTTTTTAAAGCACGAACACAAAAGAGGACACATGCATTGAGGGGGAAGACTGTTTTGTCACACATGACTTGTTAAGCCATCATCATTCTTGGGAACTATTAATATTTTCCCATAATTATTGGTTCAATTTCATCATTGGTAGTTGCTTTTGGTGGAAAAATTGTTTGTAGGTTTGATTATAGAAGAAGCCACCATTGGTGGTGGGAAGACCATCCTTGAATTATGCCTTATTATGAAGGGTATGCATCTTTCTTTGATGATGTTAGCATTGTACCAATTAATCTAGCTAACAATTTACCCTTATTAATAGGAATTAAATGCTATATTAGTCTAGACAAAGGAAATAGATGAGTTTACACTCAGAAAAGTCAGGATATACATGGTAAATAGGAAAATGATCTTTATATCATTAAACATCCCAAGGTGTAAGTTCCATCTTTCATTGCTTCTCCTAACCCATTATTTCTTCCAGTAGTTAAAACACAAAGTTGATCATCTCCTTTCTAAGTGAACTACTTGGTTCATAATAGGGGAAGCATGTTAGCACAAATATATTGAACATTACCCAGGGATATGACCCACCTACTATTATTAGACATATACATTTAGGAATTTCACTCAAATCTGTCATCATCATCGTAAGTCAAAGTATGTGCTAGTGAAAATCCAATGGGAGTATTTTTATTTGGACTAAGCACTTGAACATGGGAATTTGGTTATTGGAATTTATGGTTCCGTTCTATTCTTTAGAGCCATTATTTGCATCTGATCCATGTGGCAGCTCATAGATTGTATGTACTTCCATAATCTAAGATTCACACATTTTAGAAGCAACAAGTAACATTTCCCTTGCTCCCTCACAGAGAAGACCCTTACAACTTGAAGGGTAGTGCTCCTTGTGGCCCCTACAACACTGCAGGACCGGATTGAGGATTTAGAAGTCTTGCTATATCTCAAGATCATTTTTCTAAAGCACTCAAAGCATGCTTATCATATAAATGGAGGCCCAACAACTATACATCTAATTGTGATTTTGAATGCTGAGTCATTGTGGAGAACCAATGTTTTTGCATCCTTCTTTCTAATTTTAAATCCAAACAAGTGGATGCAAGAACATTGGGAATGGTGCTTGTCAGAAAATCTCAGAACTGGATTTGATGGTTCTGAGCATACTATGTCTCAAAGTAAACATTATTATTTTCATACCCAAGTTAATTATTTTGAATATTTAAAAGTCTTGAAATAGCTCAAGTTTTTTTCCAAAATCACTCAAAGCATACTCAGTATATAAATGAAGGTTGAACAAATATACATCTAATTGTGATTCTGAATGTCAAGTTATTGTGGAGAACCAATGTTTTGACATCCTTCTCTCATTCAAAATCCAAACATGTGGATGCAAGAACATTGGGAATGACACCTATCAGCAAATCTCAGAACTGGATTTGATGGTCCCAAACTATGTGACCATGCTTTTAAACCTTATAAACAAGTACATTACTGTTTCCAAGAAAAAAATTAATATTTAAACCCAAGGATAACTCTTTTTATTTTCGATCGTCTTGCTATATCTAAAGATTTTTTTTTTTTGAAAAGCACTGGAGAATTTGTCGCAATCTGAACTTGAAACTCGTAATAATCACATTACATAAAGAGGAAAAAAGGAAGAAAATATCAAAGATTATTCGATATCAGTATCTCACCTTGCGATTTCTTACTTGATGAGGGCATCCTGCTGGAATAAATACTGCCTCACCAAGATGTTGCTCAAATTTCCATGGCTCCACTTTTGTAAGGAAAACAAATTGACCACACAAAAAGAATAGTTAGTTGCAAAAATATGTACTCCATCATGCCTAGTCAAAAAACAACACCACACAAAGCCTCAAATGCTACTTACAAAACTCCTCCTTCAGCTTCTTTTTATGATCTTCATTCAAGAAGAGTGTTTGATCATGAATGGGATGTACAACCTGAAGCACAAATATATTCTTTTAAAAAATTCAAAAACCAACATACTATACATGACATTTTTGCAATAACATAATTTTATTAAGAAATAATATTAACATGAGAAATAACACTTACAAAATTTACTGAGGCACCATTGAGATGCCTGAACTCTTTCCAATGTTTCCACAAATAGGCTTGTAGCTTCAACACATCCTCCCTATAGAAGATGTCCCACAAAGCCCCACCATATGCAACCTCCGAGTTGTTCTCTTTACTAGTCAATACTTCTTTTTTTAGCATGTTATGAACACTACTTATATTTTGACAAAGTTAACAATATTTTCTCCTTCCAGAGATGCACAAATTGAAGCAAATGTCAAATTCAGGACAATAACAAATAAGAAAAAGATAAAAAAATACCCTTATATAGATAACCTCCTCAACCCTCCAAGTCACCTATACAACTTGCTTATAAGATACAAACCTATTAATAACCTAAGACAAAGCTTTCATACAGAATAAATAAACATACAATCATAGTCACCAACAACCAAATTTTTGGTTTTAATCTCTGTTTCAATGCCAAAGACAAGAAAATTCAGTAGTCATCAAGTGGCTCTTCATCAGATCCAAGTTGTTGAAGTAAAGGATAATGTCGTTTTGAATGTGATAAAAGATGGCCAATTTAGGTTTGTATTCTCATTTGTTTTCAAATGTTCAATATAGTGCTAAAATTGTACTAAAGTTGTCTTACAAAATACTGATAATTATACTGGAGTTAAAGTCAAAGGTTTTGAACACTGTTGAGACAGAATTACTAAAATTGCAAGAGGTAGACATCAAGTAGCAATGGTAGTTCTTAAACTAAATAATGATAGATGTCGTGAATTTTGCAAAATTATATGAGAATTTTGCATCAATTTATCTCTCTTAAATATCTTGTAGTAGTTGATACACTAAGATATTCAAACTATTTATCATATTGGCATATAATCCATTCATAAGTTCAAATAGATTTTTACCAATAGCTACTATGTAGTTTACTGTGTTAGCCCATATTACATACTTCAACTTGTGACATGCATTTTCTTATTCATAACTCCAACATTACTGCCAAATATGATAACATTCCATAATTTTAACTTCTTTACTGTTAGTGTGTACTTCTTATTGTAGTGGTTTAGGGTTTATTTACTAACACAATCATATTCCACTTGCAAGTTGATGATAATGTGGAGTTCATGAGCTCCCAATGGAGTCACAATGAAGATAATGGTTGTATTGCTTCTCATGTTTTCAAAAGTTATATTGCTACACCTTCCATTCTCTAAAAATGGGAGTGAGGATTATTTATTGGATATGTTGATTCATAATACATTAGATTGATAACTCTACTAATCCCTTAATTATGACTTTTTCTATCAACTTTATTCTATTCTCCTCTTTCATATTTTGTTATGATGATATATCTTGAAAATCATAAGGGTGGAAAAACTCCAAAAAAGAGTATGATAATGACATCTCACTCACTATATCATGCAATTTATAATAGAGACCCAACCATATTAATTGTCTTTTTGGCAAGTTTCTACACATCTTGAACTTTGCAATTTGTTCTCTGTCTATTGTCACATCAAAAAACTACTCCACATCTGCCAATCAAACCTCTTAATGGGATTTTCAATCCCCTTTTATACCTCCCTTACATTTGCACAAAAAAGGGGTTGATAGTTTTGGGATAGAAACAACCACCATTTCAATTTCCTCGCTTTCAAATACAAATATTTTCTTGGCAAGACAACATTTGTCCATTTAACTGCCATTGATCAAGTCCCCAAGATCGACATGGCTCGTAAGTATTGGATATCCACTCAGCCCATTGTACCCGATAAATTTGTGAGCATAGCATAAGTAGTCTTCCATTGTGGTTGAAGCGAGAGAAATTGTCGCCCGAGGAAATGTCAATTGTCACAGCCTCCAACATTAGAACAACCATTATAGATTGCTCACCATGAATGCATCCACAATCATGATCCCTTGGGAACCAATGGCAATAGTTGTAATCAGACAACTTACATCATATAAATAGTTTATTCTTGTACATAGAGCCAATGCTGGTTCTACCGAACGCAACAAGCACATGTTTGGATTTTTTTATTTATTTTCAATTGAAAATTGCAAGCTAGTTTTTTTGTTCAACTGCTGATAATTTTTAACTAGTTAAAAGACCCAACAAATTCAGGTTTAGTGCTTTAGATTGTCAAAGATAGGTGGAATTGTAGTGATTGATAAGATCTATAATGATTTTGAATACCTATTAGGCCAAGATTTTCAAAAATGTCATAGACCAGTGTAGTGCCAATTTTAGATGGGCCTGCGATTTATCTTTAAAAGCATATTTGGGGCAGGTTAATCTACATTGAGAGTCTAAAATGCCATATAGTAATTACAAGACACTGAGTTATATGTATACTCAATAAAAAATTTCAAGACTCAACATATGATTTCAAAGACTCAACATATGCTTTTAAGAAGAACTGGTCATGTCTGCATTTGCTTTGGTTGAAATATAGTTTATACATATACTTGAATTGAGTTGGAGCTGTAACAGGCCAGGTAAAATTTGAACATTAGCACATGTTAGCACAATGGACTGCCTGCATGTATATTGTATTGTAATGGTTTTGTACGTAGAGACAAAGGATTTTTGTAGTATTAAACTTGAAATTTGGTTTGTTTATTGCTCTTGGGTGGTTGATGGTTGGTTTTTTGATGTAAATTGTGATCAATGGTCAGATTCTGATTATGTTATTGAATCAACACTACACATTGTAAGAATACGATAGGTTATGGAATAGCAAATAAAATGTTCTAATCTCAAGGCTTATATATTGAACACCAATGCAGGGTGAAAAAATCCTAGAAAGAGAATAACACCTGTGCAGGGCCAAGAAAGCTTAGTAAGAGGATATGCAGATGTAAGGTAGTGCTAGTAAATATCGGTGGTTGGTTTATACAGTAAGTAATGTGGATGTTAGGATAAGGAAGAGAATGCCTCATTCTCCATCCAACTCCCCACACGAGATCTTACTTGCATTGCATCGCATCACTCGCCACACAAAAGCTATTCCTCCCAAGTATACGGATATCAATGACCAACGATCCCATCAATGGGAGAAAAAAGCCATAGATAAAGTCCTACCACTATGCAAAGTCATAAGCCCTTGAACACTCGACCAAATACAGGATTCCTTGGTCCCTCACTAGCTCTGGATTCGTCTACCTTCCCACCCCTATCTCGGGTTCCATGAAATGGTTGGGAACTGATGGAATGCAAACTACCCCTTCTACAAGATCCATCAATATGAAGAAAGCACTTACTCTCCCAACCCTAGCTCTTCCTAGCCGGTAGGAGTGCATTAATAAGTTCAACCAGGCATCAGAGAAACATGGTCTCGTGGAATGCAATAATAACAAGATATGCATGGGATGGATTTATCAAACAGGATTTTGAAACTCTCAAGCAAATGAGATCAGTAGCGTAAGGCCATATTGCTCAACCTTTTCCAGCTTCCATTCTGCCTGTGCCAAAATGGGAGATTCTAGTCAGGGTAAGGGCATCTATCAAGAAATAAAACAGATGGAGTTATAGTTTTCAAATGTTGTAGTTCCAATTGCGTTGGTAGACATGTATGCAAAATTGAAGAAGCATAGACATGGCACGTGAGCTGTTTGACAACAAAAAGTGAAAGGTGCATAGACAAGGCATATGAATTGTTTCAGTAAAAAGTGGAAGCATGGACAAGGTGTGTGACTTAATCTTGACAAAATGCCTTGAATGGATGTGATCTCAGGGCTCGAATGGCTGCAAGGTATGCACAAGATGGATTTGTTGAAAAGACATCAGAAACTATCAAGCAAATGCAATATGCAGGTGTAAAGCTGAATTCCACAGCATTTACCAACAAAAAAAGACAAAACAAAACAAAAAGACAAAACGTGGGGCACACCTGTTGCTGAAATTAGGTCCTTCATAGAAGCTTTATTACTATGGCTTGCCCCAGACCCTGGACCCATGTTGATTCTCTGAAAATCCCTTATCGTTATTGGAAAACCCCTTGTTTGTTGTGCTTCGTGACCCCTGTCTGTTGATCACTTTTCTTCATGTCGGTTGTTGTGTCTGTTCCTCAATTCCTTTGTTCCTATTCTTTGGCTCTTCTATTTGTTTTGTTCTTCTATTTTTTCTTTGTTGTTCAGGAATCAGGAAGCAGGAGAATTTAGATAAAGAGGGAAAAGCCTAAAAAAAAAAAGAAATGCATAAGGAAAATGTGGAGGGACATATCTCTTTGTATGTAGTAGTGATGCTTGTATCAAAGTACTGAAAATGCCATTTCAAATAAAATTTGTTCTGAATTTACAAAAATATCAGCATGCAGAAAGGCTCACCTGGTAGACGCTAGTGTCTTAAAACCTCTTTGTATGTAGTAGTGATGCTTGTATCAGAGTACTGAAAATGCCATTTCAAATAAATTTTGTTCTGAATTTACAAAAATATCAGCATGCAGAAAGGCTCACTTGGTAGACGCAAAACCCATAACCTTTTGAATTCCTGCTATCTCTATCTTTACATGCACCTGTGTTCTATGTAAAATTTTAGATCTTTTTCATCTTGTCTACTGTGATATCAGAAACAAACTTGAAAACAAATGTGAAAAATTTGAAGGTTCTTATTTAAATTCACCATTCTCATAACTGAATTGCTTGTGTATTCACAGTCAAACCACCATATAATGAAATAATTAGGAATGAATTTATAGTTGTCATCAGTAGGTGGAAAATTAGTTTGAGAACACTAATTGTATCAAATCTATTGAGATAAACAATGAAAATAGACTATTAATTTACAACGTGTTTGTTTTGGATAAAGATTTGGGGTTTTTAACAATATTACTTGTTTGCTTGCAGACGGCCCACGGGTTGAAGAAAATGACAGCTAGGGCATACTATTTTCTACAAATCCTAATCATTAAAAAGCCAATACAATGATCACTTCCCGCCACACCCATTGTAAGCCTTCCTGCCAAAAGAAACTACATCCCAAGTGCAACACCACGGCTATAGCAGCAAATGGGAGAGCCAACTCAAAGCCATCGAAAAGATGGGAAAACAAATCAGTTTTTATTTTAGGGAAAAGGTGTGGGAAAATTAATTATATTTTTAGGGAAAAGGTATTTTTTCTATTTTCTTAATTTGAGACGATATAAAATTAAAAAAATAACTTAAATATGTTTAATTTCTATTGTCTTAATTTGAAATAATTTAAAATAAAAAATATAACTTAAATATGTTTAAGATAAAATTAGTATTTTGTCTTAAATTATCATCTTAAAGGGCC
>VDFB02166847.1:0-11655 GCA_007258455.2 Sequoia sempervirens | reverse complement strand
GTTTTATTCTAGTTTTGTTTGAAGCTTTGAAATCTTTATTTCAATTTGAATGGAAGGGTAGGAAATCTAATCTGAAACCTTTTGAAATCATGGAAAGATTAGAAAACAAGTGTGCAAAATTTAACAATAGGACTCAAACAAGAACACATGAAGATCTTGAAAAAAATCAATTTGAAGTTGAAAATCTCCATCAAGAATTTGTGCAAAACTGTGATTAAACTCTTACTTGTTTTAATTGTATTTTATAAAATGAATTTCCTCTATTTATTATGGTTTTGGAATCAATTTCTGCTTGTATATATATATAGATATAATACATACATACATACATATATATATATATGTTGTGTGAGTAAATATATATATATTATATATATATTTTTTGATATGTTCATTTTAAAAGTATTATGGGTTTTTTTTTAAAGAATAGAAAAACGCAGGAACAGGGGCACGTGCTTTTTTTGAATTCGCATTTTTTTTTATTTAAGAAAAATAAAAATCAAAATACAAAATCTGTTTTTAGGGCTTTGGGGAGGGCGACGGCCATGGCTGCCGCGGCCACCCCCGGGGAGGTGATGCCACCGGCAGCGCCGCCTCCTGCAGGGGAGGCCAATCGCGGCCAGGGCCGCGTCCCTCCTCTATGGAGGTCGACGGCCGGCGTGCGTCGTGCCCTAAATCCGTGGTGTAAATTCACTTTTTTGTTGTTTTTTATATATTTATATTATATAAGTATAATATATATATTATAATATATATAATATTTAAATATTATATATTATAATATATATATTATGTATATATATATAAATAAAATATGTATGGAATTTTAGTTTTATTTAAAAATAAAAAATATATATATAATAATAATATATGTTATATATTATATATATATTTTAAATAATGGGGTTTTATTATAATGCATGATTTTGGGGAATTTAATGGAAGGATTTAAATGGGTAAGTATTTATTTTACTTTTAATTTTTTTAAAAAAAAAAATACAAGTAATTAGAAATATTGTTTTTAGTTGAATTATTTATTTATTTCATGTTGAAATAAGGATCAAACGATTTAAATTTAATGTTATTTATTAAGACATCTGGATTTTGAAACATAATTATTGGTTTATACTCCTTAGGTTGTCAACATACTTTGAGCTACAATTGAGCTTATGCGAATAATGTTAGCTATTTACTTAATTTCTTGTGTGACGTAATTGATTGACTTATTAGTTAATCTGATTATTTTGTTAAACAAATGGTTTCATTTATAGTGTATGATCGTGGAACTAGAGAAATAATTGATTATTTAGGTTACACCATTGTTTTGATATATGTTTGTATATTTAAATAATAAATATATACTTAATATATATTTATATTTAAATATAAGAATTTCAATATGAATTATTTTTATTGAATTTGAGGTGAATGGTTTTTAGATTTAAGCAATATTATTTAAAAGATGGCTTGATCATTATGAATAAATCGAAGAAATGGAATAGACTTTTAGATGTAATCTTTTGTCAGTTATCAATAAAATTTGATTAATCCTCAAGTGTGTGCAATTATTGTTAGTTATTAATTGTTTTCTTTTACGTTATACCATTGTTCTGCTTGGATTTAAAATATCCTAACGATAGATTGTGGAATGATGCTCATTCTTTTATTGAAAGGAATATATAAGATTCATGAAAGTTATATTGTTGAGAATTTATAAGTATCAGTAAAGGATTAAAGATATGATGCATATATGTACTTTGGTTTCTGTTTGATGAGAAAAGATTGTTTACCGAAATTGATCTCAAGTTATTTAAAGAATGTGTGTGTCTATGATTGTTGATTTAAGTGATCTCTTGTTGGTATGATTTGGAAAATTATTGTTATGATTCACGAGCGTGCTTTGGCTGTGCTGGACTTTATTCCTTGAGGTTAGGGACTCTTTGCTTTCATTATGATTCCGTGTTGGCCTTGTTGATCATGTAAGTCTTCCAGTTGTGTTTTTCTTGAGATGATGTTATGTCTCTTGTAATTTGATTTGTCTATCTTGGATTGTGTGTGAGTTAAGCTTTAGTGGAAACCTGGTTCTTTGTACGGGTTGTGTGACCTCGTGATTAAGGTTGAGTTGTGTATCAGTTCGTTATGTGGGTTACCATTATGTTAGTCAACCTTATGTTAGCCTTGGGTAGTGCACGCTTGACTTCAGTTTGGACATCTGTAGTGATGTGTTACCTATCGAGGTGTGTTGATTATTTGTGATAAGTGTTAGTACATTGTCTACCCTTGGCATGTGGTTGAGTTATGTGTTGTCGATAGGGGAGTGGCTTTCAAATGAGCGCCGGGCCCAAAGTGGTTCCAGGATAACTCGTGTGAGAGTCAGTTAATTAAGTGAAAATTAAAATAACTTACTAGGGAGAGAGTATCTTTGAACATTAAATAAGATAATTTAGCCTCGCTCATTGGCTCAAGGGCTTGTACGAGACTTGAGATGAGTCGGGAAGGCCTGGAATGGCAAGATCGTTATCTCGTCCTTATGAGAGATAATCGATTCCGCTCGGTTGTGCATGTGGGGCCGGGAGTCGGTTGAGGTTTCCAGGATATCCCTAGAGCGGGGCCAGGACCTAGGAAGACTAGCCAGGAGATCCCATGCAACCTTTGCGATGACACTCCTCCTATGACAGCAGTTGGTATGGTGTTGTACCATTGGTTTATTTTGTATAGTGATTGTACTCGTTTTTGTTCTTTGGAAGCATTGTTACCATGTGACTAAGTGATGTGGTTTATATTCTTGTTGGCAGTTCAGTTTTTGTGTTGGCCTGTGTCTAGTGGTAGATGGTCTTGTCTAGGAAATCCTTGTTACTATCTCCTAGCACGGAGGGAGTGGGGCCTTTGAGTTCCACGTGGTTGGGTGGCGTGCATCTTTCTCCGTTGGTTCTTCTTCTTGTTCGTGTGATCGTGATTTCCAGTTGGAGAGCTCGTGGGAATCAGTTTCTTCTCATGCCTTGTTCTCTCAGTTCTTATTGTATTTTATTACCCCTCATTTGTTTCGAGGTGGAATTTGTAATTGTAATTATGCTTATTGGAATTACCTCATTCGGGGAATGAGTGTTGTAATCATATTGTTAAATGTTGTTAATTGGAATCTTGAGGTATTTATTTTCCTTGTTGTAATTTATCTTGAATGGAATGTATGTTGTTTCATTTCCTTAAGTGACTAATGTTTCGGTTTATATTTTGTTTGTTGTTGTTGGGTTTTAAAGTAATCTTTGTCTCGTGGCCTTAGAGGTTGTTGGCAATGTGTATTCATCTTACATGTTATTTAAAAAATAAAAAAATAGAAAATTGGTACATTTAAGTAATGAATTGCAACTTCCTCTAGGGTTGCGTGGTGGGGCATTACATCAGCCATTTCCCGCCATCCCGCAATGACCCCACCACACTGTCTTTATTGATCGCGATATCACGGGCGAGAGCCACATGTCTCATCTGGTGAAGTTGAAGGAATGATAAATACTTTGATGCATCTTTAATACATTATGTCACAGATTACTAAAGCAGTTATAAGATGCAGATTTTTTAAATCAATGGAGATGTTATAATCTTGGTAGAAAGGTGCTTGATGGTTAATAACAAGGCTAGCAACTTTGTTGAATGAACAGGATTTCCGATGGTTGAGATCCATGGTTGCCCACCATTGCATGATCAAAAGTTGCAAGGTCTTTATTGATTGCGATATCACGGGTGGGTGCCACGTGGATCTCCTTGGCAAGAAGCAGTATGGTGGGCCCCTCATTGCCACAATGGAGACTATGTCAGTTTTATTTGAAGGAAGTCATCTGATGATTTGACCAAGGTGAAGGATCGACAGCTAATAATTGAATCTACATCAAATGCGATTAGAGTCATTCATTTAGCACGCAAATAAATTTTAATGGCTTACATGACATCTATTGCCATGGTTTAATCAAAATAAAGCAACTATTCTTCTGCTTTTGGTATCACAAAGCATTCAAAACATCTTAAATGGGGATTGTAGGTCGATATCTTCTGTATGACGATTTGATAAGTAGTATTGGGTTAGGATACATGTTGAGGAGATTGTAAATCAATGTTATCAAGGATCTTATATGTTATGTGTTAAATTTTTCATAAACCCTTAAGTGCTTATGAATTTGACTCCCCCAATAGATATATGGCACTGATCTGAGTTGTACTAATTCTTATGGTTCAATATTTTTTTGTCTTTACCTAGAGCTTGCTACAAATTTTAAATCAATGACTATCTTATACTGTAAAAATGTGTTCTAGTTATATCATTCTCCAAATAGTTGATATTATTGATGAACAACCAATTCTATTTGGTATTATCCTATTATTTTGAGCTATTTAAATGATATTATCCGTTGTTGTTAATGTCATTTATGATAATGGTGTAGAGGTTGTAAACGCATTAAGGGATCACCCTCCCAGGTCTTGTAGAGCCCAAAGTGTAGGAGGTCTTTAAAATCCTCGTTAGTTGGTCTAGGTCCTTTGAGCTACCCTTGATTGGAATTGTAAATTCCATAGGTAATTATGACCAAATCTGCTACTGCACAAACAACCAAATGTGCAGAGGGAGAGAGACATAGGACTTATGAGAGAGAGGGAGAGGAGAGAGATAGAGACAGAGGGTTACATGGGTAGAGGGAGGGAAATAAGTATGAGAGAGAGAGAGACTTGAGAGAGGAGAGTGGGCAGGAGCCTGAGACCTGAGAGACAGAGGGAGGAGGAGAGAGGGAGAGACATAGAGGCAGAGGTTAAGCATGTAGAGGGCAGAGGGCTTCATGGCTTAGAGCTCTAAGGGCCACTCTAATAGGTTTAGGACAAAAGGTAGAGGGAGAGAGATAGAGGGAGGAGTGGAGAGAGAGAGACCCCAAGAGAGTGTGGAGAGGGGGTAGGAGTGGAGACTTGAGAGAGAGAGAGATGGTAGAGGGTAGAGGGTTTAAGGGTTTGGGGATTAAGGGTTAAGAGTTTAGGGTTTAGGGTTATGGGTAGAATGGAGAGAGATAGAGGGATTCAGTGAGAGAGGGAGGGAGTGGGAGAGAGATAGAGGGTTAAGATTTAAGGGTAATGTTGGTTGTTTTTACTATAACCAAGTTGGTCTTCTAATCTACCTATAGAATTGTCAATTCCAATCAAGGGCAGCTCGAAGGACCTAGACCAACTGACGAGGAAATTAAAAGCATCCTACCCTTCGGGCTCTACAAGACCCGAGAGGGTGATCCCTTAATGTGTTTACAATCTCTGCACCATTATCATAAAAAACATTATTATACAATAGATGATCTCATTTAATAGCTCAACACAATAGGATAATACCAAATAGAATTAGTTGTTCATTAGTATTATCAACTATTTAGAGCATGAGATAACTACAACACATTTCACAGTATAAGATAGTCATTGATTTGAAATTTGTAGGAAGCTCCAAGTAAAGGAAAAAAAATACTAAATCATAGGAATAAACACAACTTAGATCAGTGTCATATATCTATTGTAGGAGTCAAATTCATAAGTATATAAGGGTTCATGATAGATTTAACACATAACATATAAGATCCCTGATACCATTGCATTACAATCTTATCAATATGCATTCTAACCCAATACTACTTATCAAATCCTTATACATAACATATCTGCCTATAATCCCATTCAAGAATTTTAATTAATCCCTTGAATTAAAGCTAAAATAAGGATCATACACACCACAACAGAGAGATGAATGAAACAACCCTTAGTCATCTTATTCAAAATTCAAATATGCATGTATAATGGAGATACATGAGTTTAAATTTATCATTTCAACTCAAATGTTAGTACTGTTATACAACATTAAATCCCCATGAATTCAAAACCTATTATAGAATGACTCAAAACCTTAATTGCATTTCCCTTGAAACCATTAAACTTTACAATTTTCTCTACAACTTCACCTAGACTCGACCCAAAATTATCTAACTTGCTAACCCATACTTCTGGCCTTGAAATCCTTCTTATAGAAAATGAAGTAGAAAACAAGCATCGGGCCAGAAATTACATGTGTCACCAGCCAAATGGAGCACCTAGTGATATTCCAAAAATTGTTACAATAGCCATCACCCTAGAGAATATTCATGTTCATCATTCCTATTGAGAGAGGTTGATGTAGTTGTCACCTAGAAATGCACCCTTCGCAAAGTTTACTAAAACTGAGCTTTCTAGAGCAACATGGGATCATTCCAAGGTTGTGGGTCACCTATAGTTGAAATGAACCTCCGGAGAAGGTCGGCTTCCTTTGGGTCTCACCTAAGCTAATGATCTTTGTGAGTAAAAGGGGAGAAAGAATACATAAAAATGAAACTAAACTAAGGTGATGCACCGAAATTATAGGAACAATGAGATACTCAATTTACACTTGAATACTAGTGATAGCCATGGGACTACACAACAAGATCCTGTAGATCACACATACAAATAAGTTTGACATGCACATGCCTTCAAGGAGGAAAGGAATATTTTCACAAACTAGAAGCTCATGTGCGGGATTGAGTAAACATAGTTTGTAACCTACATGATACTTCTGCAAAGAAAGGCATGACATGGAACAAAAGCTATAAGGAAAGAGAAAATTTCACTAAGTAGCTCCATGAATCACTAAAAATATGCACTATACTTCACAAGAATCAGAAGGAAAAATGATGGGCCGGCAATGGTAACCAAGGTAGATTTTGTATATTATGTCCCAAGTTGAGTTACAGAAACGTGCTAGTCTAAGAGAGGACTGTAAAAGGGTCATAGACTTCAGAAGAGCATACTCTAGAACTGCTTACAAAATGGCAAAAAATTCCTTATATACAGATCATGTGTCGGCCCCTTAGGGCTTACAAAAATATCAGTCTCAGAAATATCTGCCATAGATCTTTTGATCGAAATTAATGTTGCAGCTTGCGTGTCTTTGATGTGTGTGTCGGTGAAGAGCAACTGCCTGGAGAAACTCCTTAGATATTTTGAAGCTACCAGATGTATTTACTTCTGGTCCTTGTGTCCACCTACTAAATCCCCCTGTCGAGTGCCTTGAATTCCTTTGAGTCCAGAACAGACACATGTTATATTCATCCTGCATTGACATTCTCTGTTCTGCCATGGCTCACCTCTGCTCTCCCTGATTGGCTGAGTGAAATCCACGCAGCTTCTTTGGGTGGTCAAAACTTCCCCTGTTGAACTACACATTGGTGAGGCACTAATCATGTCTCCCTGATGCAGTTAAATCCTCTCGCAAGCATCAGCATAATAGGGAGCCATCGCTGAGAGCTCATGCCATAGGAAATATACTATCGGCGAGCCCATTTCATGGTCGGGGAGACATTACCGAGTTGACAGGACCTCATGGCGAGCCCATTTCATTCATCCCAAGCTCACTCTTTTCCCCAGGGCTCGAGCTCCTTTGCAGTCGGCAAGACATTCGTGTGTCGATGAGACGTTAATTGGTTCCCTGTCTGTAGGACATCGCTTTATCGGCAAGAGGTTGTGCCAAAGGAACCTTGCTTTGGCGAGGGCTTACTTCATTTCACTTCAGCAAGAGAAACATTCATCAGCGAGAGGTTAGAGTGGGCCTTATTAATCATGCCGATATCATTTTTGTTGCCGAGACCACTCCCTGTCAGTAAGACATCACTCTGATGGTCGGGCGCTACAACGAAGATCCTTCCTTTCGAGAAGACGTCTTGTCGACCTCCTTTTTCTCTTCAAGTCCCTTTGGCATCGGCAAGACATTCATGTGTCGCTGAGACATCACGGCGATCCCACCATCCTTCGCTGAATCCAACATCATCTGTCGAGCTCCCTTTGTTGTCGGCAAGACATCCACACTTTGGCATGACCCTACGCTGATATCCAATGCTCTCGGCGAAGTCTTTCATGATCAGCGAGACTCTTGCTGAAGACAAACGTATCAAGGCCCCTTCCCTTTATCCCTCAATTAAGGTGACTCTCTACTTTCGGCGAGACCTTTTGTCAAGCCCTTGCCTCTTGCCAAGCTCTGTTTCATTTCGAGGAGACATCTTGTGATCGCCAAGACATCACAGCGAGATCCCCTAGACATATGGAGGGCCCTCTTTTCTTCATGCCGAGGAAACCTCTTGTCGGCCAGACTTGTCCCGAACTTGATTCCTTTTGATTGTTGGGGAGACCTATTGGCTTCGCTGGGACTTCTCACTGAGCTCTCTTTTCTAGGCCGAAGCCCATGGTCACCATAAGTCTCGGCGAACAACGATTGAATGGCCTATCGGCCAAAGAAAAAAATGCGATAAGAGGTCATAGCGACCCCTCCCTGTCACAGCAATAGGCTCTACAGGCTCGTTCAGCATGACAGAAGCTAGGTTCCAGTGACCTGCTCAAGATGGAATGAATCAAAATAGTTGACCAGATAGTAGGAGGGTCTTTCCAACCTTCTCCTTAAAGGAAAATTATGTCAAATTGATTAAGGAATGCTTTTCAACTGAGCTCCCCTGCAAAATGTCATCAGATGCATGAAATAACCCTTAATGGAAATATCCCATTTGGCCCTTATGAACACATGCAACATAGATTCCTTTCCTGATTGAGCCTAGGGGTGAAAATTGGGTAACAGTAGTAACAAAAGAGCCTCAAGAATCTCGTGCCAAGACTTCTACCAAAAACAAAATTGGAATCCATTATAACTGCATCAGCTGATTTGCCAACTGTTAGTAGCCCACTCTTTTACTCCTCCTCAATTAAATACTTATTTACCCATTTCTGATATTCCTCATTAGTTGGCCATTCAAAATTAATTACCTCATTCAAAAAATTAATTAACTGCTACATAATTTTCCTCTCTTTCAAAAGATTCCAAAAAATGAGCTGGTGCCAATGATTTTGTCCATACAGCTCACCAAAAAATCATAATCTGAGTCATCACAAATTAATTTAATTTGATCATTGATGACCTCATTTTTTTGATCCTGCCACTATTGGAGTGACCTGATATTCTCCGCATAAATCCCGGTGTAATGGGGTAACAGTAGTATTTGCCCCAGTCATTGGAATTGTTACTTCAACAATTGGCACCGCAAATTAAAATGATACCGATAAATCGACAAATAATGCTCATCGATAGATCTGACGCAATTGATAGATATGGCAATGTCAAACATTAATGACAAAATTAACAAAATAGTAAATATCCAGCATTTCAAATCTAATGGGATCCCGGCCCCGCATTTCTGCATCTTTGTCCGAATTTTTTTCTGCCAGGCCAAAGAAATTTGAGGAGGATTTTGCTGGGGACCGGGTGTGGAAACAATAGGAGAAGCAAGAGGCACTGACCCTGATGTAGAAGGCAATGTACTAATCCTTGGAGCACTTGATGTTTCCCCAATATGTTTGTACCTTAACCTATCCACCTTAGTCTGCAGTTCAATATTCCTTTGTTGTATCTTACTATACTCCTCAATTAAAATATTATATTTCTCCATTAGGCTTTTCTTTTCGGCCTCCTCTTTTAGCAATCTTTTGGGCCAATTTGGCCACATTTACAGTTAAATTAGTAGCCTCAGTGGTTGAGGTCTCTAAAGCCCTTTTTATTATTAACCCTCCTCTAAAATTTGGGTTAATATCAATAACATTTGGATTTTTCCCTTGAGGGGCAAATGCCCAAATTGCCAAGGTCTCATATTCTTCATTGAAGGCAGAATCTTGCAACGCTTCCTTGACCTCTTCTTCAGATTCTTGCAAGGGATGCTTGGACTTTAGAATAGCATTAAAAGCTACAGCATCTATAATGTCTCATTCAGGTAAAATCAAAACACCAACCTCACTTACCAATTTTCTTCCTTCCTCAAGAGTGATGTTCTTAAATTCATCCATTAATTCAACTTTCACTTCATCATCATTCTCTTGGTCTGATTTGTCAGGCCTCAATTCTCTTATTTTCTTACACTTATCCTAGTATTCTTCAAATTTCATCCTCCATACCAATTGTAAGAAGACATGAGTTTTTAAAAATGCATCATCATCTAGAAACTCCTTCCATGCTTCCATCCTTCCATCTTGCACATATTTACCTTTCATATCCAAGTCGGATAAAACTAATTCAGCTGGCCTATGAGGAGAAGGCATACCAATCTATATATCCTTATCAGTAACAACAATTTCATCCATCAAATCCTCTTGTGGTTGATCATTTCTTTGCCTCTTAGGACTTGGCTCAGATGGTGGTGATGAGGGACTATCCTCGAGTGATGATTCCAAATCAATGATTTTAATTACCCCAGGCATTTTGAATTTTGGACCTAGCTGTGTAGGAAATTTCATTATTTGTTTTCCTTTTCTATCCACTTCCTTCTCATCACTGTTGTCATCCTTTTTCCTCCTGTAAATGGGCCACCTTTCTGTAGTTTGGTATGTTGGCCTTGTCTCAATTGGCCTAGAACCTTGTTCCTGTACACCAAAACTCAATTATAAGTTTATCTTCTTGGTCCTCAAGGTGCCAATAATTTCTTTGAAGTTCTCCATCAGAAAGTCAATTTTCTTATGGTGTGGACTGAACTCCAACAATGGATCATACTTTGGATCCATTTTTTGCACAATATCCAATAGTTTATCATAAGCTATCCATTTCTCCTTGTTCAACTCCTACCTATTTAGGTCAAATTCATTTCTAATCAAATCCTCAGGAAAGTTGAACTCATGCACAAACTTACCACCTTTTATTCTTTGTCTGAAAAGGGCAAAGAAACCCTTAGGATCATGTTGCCGCTTTGGACCACACCTCAAATTTTAATCTTCAAAGAATTTTCCAAAATGCACCTAACCTCCTTTTGAAAATACAAAATCTGATACCACTGTATAATCTAGGGAAAAAGTTCATTTACCCTTCCCAGTAAGGTTGTACTCATGGATACAACCAATCTGTCACATAACCTCTACAAACCCCACTCTTGGTAGCACATTTTATGGCAATATATGAGGGGTCCCTTGAAAACCGTACACCCTCAAAATAGTGTTGACTGGGTATGGAATAATTTCAGCCTAGTTATGGAAGACTTTCAATTCTAGCCTCCTCCCCTTTGGTCTAAGAAAATCATACAATTCCTTAGTAATCCTGGGTACATTCACCATCATTCTGGCCTTCAATCTAGAAGCAAAACAATTATCAAATTGCACATACTGGTGCTTTCCTTATTACAAGATAAATCTGCAGCCCATATCTGTACTGGAAATCTTTCTCCATCAAATTATTGTCTTAATTCCATCTTCTCAAAGAAAAATTTAGCATTCTTGAACAAGAACATATACATTAACAAAGAATACCAAAAGAATTGAGTGCATGTATCCTTTTTCTACAACTTCGACATCCCTTCATGTATCCTTTCAGCCAAGAAAGAAGCAAAATCATAAGTTACGGAGAAGTTAGGGTGTTGTATTTGCACCCCCATGAACATTTAAGCAATGGGCATCACAGTACTAGAATTGAAACATAGAATCTGGCATAATGAATAAAAAGTGGCCAAGAAATGATTTGCAAAATAGTTTAATCTAAAAGGTTCTTGGTCACTAGGGCTAATATGAAATATTGAACCTCCTGCCCTAGCCAAATGAGGTGGGAGTAACTTGGCT
>VDFB02166845.1:0-73533 GCA_007258455.2 Sequoia sempervirens | reverse complement strand
ACAAATGTCTTCATCCTGGAAAAAGATTGTAACATCTTGTTACATTTAATCTCTTTCTAGGCCTTCTGGATACCTCATTATTGAGTATATCTAGCCTTATAATCTTGGGGAAAGACTGTAACATCTCTACCCAAGCCTTTTGGATACCTTACTTTAAGTATACCTAGCCTTATAATCCTAGAAGAACATAGTAACCTTTTGTTACCCTTAATCTCCTTCCAGGCCTTCTGGATACCTTTTGTTATAGGAACTTCTGCATTTAGCCCATAAAGTAATTGGAATGGAGACATACCAATAGCCCTCTTAGGTGTGATTCTATCAGCCCACAAAGCATCAAACAACACTTTATGCAATGTTCTCTTATTTTCATCAACCAGCTTACGGATTATGGTAACCAGATTTTTATTGCTAGATTTCGCTTGACCATTACCTTGAGGGTAATAATCAAAAGAGTGAGCCAAGATAATGCTATAATCAAAACAAAACCGAGTTACCTCATAAGAGGAAAATGAAGCTGCATTATCCGTCACGACCTTGTATGGAACACCAAATCTGGAGATGATATTCTCTTTAAGAAATCTGCACACTACTTCAAAGGTGGCATGTTTTGAAATATACCGAGCCAATTTTTTCAATTTTTACCAAGTACACAACAATGCAGAGAGTACCCATTAGGGTTAGATAATTCAAACCAGCAGATTACAAATAACTCGTTGCCAAGAATGCGCACTCAACCTCAACAAGAGAGAGGCTGTCATATGGCAAGAGGATCGTCAGTGCCTTAAGCAAAAATGCAACTGAAGGTAACTCTAACCAAGAATGTGTCCGCGAAGGACGAACATATGGTCAGAGGATCTTCTACGCTACAAGTACTGAAAATAAACTCAACACCAAGCATGTGCTACCCAATCCAGTATGGAGAGGAGGCGACCATATGGCGGAGTGCTAAGAATTACAATGCTATGAAGGGAATTAAGCAAGAATGTTGAAGTACTCGACGTCAAGAATGTGCTTTCCAACACGAGACGGAATGGGAGCTACCATATGACGGAGATATAAAGAAATACAGTGCAGTTTCAGAATATAAGATAAGCATTACAAATCAGAATTAAGCAAGATTAAGAACTGCTGTCAGCTTACAATATGAAGAGCATTCGCCTGCCAAGAGCATATGAATATAACAGATTAGCATTACATCATATAAAACAACTCTCCTTTGCTTAATCAAGGATGCCGAGACCAAATATCTTCTCTCAGAGACCAAATGATGATTCTGATTTTTAACAGATCTACACTTTAATTTAATAACCAACAACCTATCAACTTACTTAAATGATCATATCTCTCTCACAACTCATCCAATTGACATGAAACGAAGTGCAATAGACCCTAATGATGAAGGCGACCAAGATAGAGCTCTGGAAACTGATCAAAAGACCCTAAATGAAATATGCACGAATTCCAAGACAAAATCAAATGGTACGGCCCTGCAAGAGGGCGATTTCTCTTTAAAAATTCAATGCTTCACTAAAAAATCTGAAACTTACAGAAAAGGTTCGCCCTTCACAGACAGAGAGATCTAAACAATACCCATAATGAATCTTTTTGTATTTTTTGACTTATGAATAAAAACAACAATCTGCTATGAAGAATATGCAATTCCTGAATCTCTCTAATATGCATAAAACTGATCTATAAAACCACACACTGACTATAATGCACAAATCCCACTACAAATCAATCAAACTACACTATCTCACCACTAGTCGCTATCTTTCAAGCGAAAAACAATGCCAAGCTAGGAGACTTTCATTCCTCGAAGCAATCCCAAAGCCAATCTGGCTGCATAACATTCCTGTAGACAAAAGATAATCCAAAAAAGAACCAATGGCCTCCTTTTATAATTTTCAAATGACTCTTCTCGAAACCCTAATCTTCAAACCCTAATCCTCCAATAGGTGGCGTCCCACTTTCCCAAGCAATACTTTGACTTTTAATTATAAACTTTATCTCTTCCTTGAAGTTAGCGTCCAACTTATGCTTGGATTAAATCTTTTAATGAGAAATATAATTAATTCCTTCAATGAAGCACCCACCCATAAAGAACATCTTTTAAAAACAACTTTAAAGAGTTGTAGCTAGGCCAAGGGGGTCAATGTTAAAATATAACATTAAAACATGACTTAATTAAAATAATTCAAACTTATCTCTCCAATTGTGCCCCGAAGCCAAAAATGAGTAAGCCAACCGATCAGTCTGAAGTAGAAAGCCAACTGTACCGAAACCAACAGGTTCACTGCCAGAAATAGAATTTACTAAAAATAGTAAATTCCTGAAGATGCTCGGAATGCCAAGAAGAACATATCACTGCGAAGCTTTCTGAAAACCTAGAAAGAATCCGCCATTGAATCAACCAACCTCGAGCAAGAGCACCCTTCAAAACAAGAAACCCTAATTTTACCTTCCGAGTAGCCTACGGGTCTCCGGAATAGGCCAACGGTCAACTGGAAAGATCATGCTCGAGAAGGGGACATTACATGTTTCACTGGAATTGCTTCGATCCATTTTGTAAAATAATCCGTCGCAGCAAGAACATATGAATGTCCAGCACTTGAAGAAGGATTAATAACACCAATGAAGTCAATTCCCCATTGTCTGAAAGGCTCTTCAATTACTACTGGCTTGAGAGGTAGCTCTGCTAACTTCTGTTTGCCAACAAACTGTTGACATTTTGCACACTTGCGTACCCATTCATAAGTGTCTTGAAAGAGTGTTGGCCAGTAGTATCTAGCTCTTAGGATCTTATGTGCAATAACCGGCGGTGAGAAATGTCCACCACACGCCAAGCTATGAAAAGATTCCAGCAAGATTGCTGAGCTTTATCAACACAGCGTTGAAAAGTACCATCTACGGCTCGTTTATATAAACCACTATCCCAAAGAACATAATTTGCAGCTTTGAGCTTCAAATTTCTCTTCTCTTTAAATGACAGATGCGTTGGGCATTCACCATAGGTCAGAAAATAAGCAATGTTAGAGTACCATTCATCAGTAGTACTAACAAACAAAACCTTAGGAAGATCATCAAAAACATTTTGTTCTTCTTCCTCTAAATTGTTCTCAGCCATAACTTGACACAAACCTCTTCCACGAACTAATTTAGTAGGCTTGATTTCAAGATCATATTCTTGAATCTTAGCTACCCAATTACCTCTTTTTGAACCAAAATCTTGCTGTGTCAAGATAGACTTGACTACCGTATCAGGAACTAGAACAATAGTGTGATGAGCCCTGCTGGCTCTCAGCTCAAAACCCTCTTTTCTTAAGTCTTTAAATGTGTTTTTAGAGTTTTTTAGAGAAATCTTAATAGACAGAAGAGAAGGGGCGCAACATATTTTTGCTCATAAAAGATGAATTTAATCTTATTTCTTCAGAATGAAAGTACATAAAGTATTATTCAGCTCCAACAAAGAGATTTAGAAAGATAAACATACCAAGAAGGCTCCAGATTATTTTAAATAAAGAACTGGCCAGATCTACAGCTGGAAATGGTGAAAACAGGCATAAATGCACGCCAAGACTCCAGACAAGGCTTCTCCAGCTCAGAAACTGGTCACAAAGCTCTGAAAAGACTAGCCGCCAATGATAGATGCCAAAGCCCTCACAAAAGAGAGGCGTTTCACTTATGTTCTTCACACGCCTTTCTCAAGGCACAAAACCCAAGGTAGGCCGTACGGCCATGAAAGCAAGGAAATGAATCTCTGAAAGAAGAATCCCTGAAGCTGTAGAAGGACGCCACCAAGAAACCCTCAATTATTATCAAGAACAAATAACTGCATAAATAAATCTCTGTCTGCAACTGTAGAACTTCTGTGTGAAGCCCTCAACTGTACTGATTCAGCTGATCTTTCACAGCCTCAAGAGTACTCAACACTGAAGAGTTTTCCGTTCTCCAATGGACAAAATGATCAAACCCTGGTCACAGGAGATTGCTCAGAAGGAAAATGCACAAGGCAAATTGAAATAGTCAAGTTATGAGTTTCTAATGCCAGGAAATGCCTTTATACCAAATGGCACGCATTTCAAGAAAAGTACGGCCTTTCTCATCATTAAAATATTTTAATATTTTAATATAATCCCTTTTCAATAGTTGAGCGCACTTTTCAATATTTTAAGTTATTAAAATATTAAAGTCTCCTTTTTGACATTTAAGTGATATAAAATATAATTAAAGTCAATGTGACTTTAATTAAAAAGGCGTTTAAGTTAATAAATTAACTTAATCACTTAAAATTCCGTAATATGCTCAAAACTCAGGGTAATCTCGTGCCGTCAGAAGCTGTGAACTCCTGGAATGCAAATGCTCGCTGTGATCCAAGCACTGTCCACTGAAAACACGAACAACCAAACTCTCCAAAAAGCATCACTGACCCTCTATCCACTCTGGCTAGCCCACAAGGGTCCAATAAAGGGCAAACACACTGTTCCCGAGAACTGTCTAGCGAGGGGACATCACAAATAGTATGTGAATTCAGAATATAAAATCTGAAATACTTAACTGCTTTTACCACAACAAAAGCATTCTTCTCCATTAAGGAATACTTGAGTTCATGAGCTTTCAATGGACAACTCATAAAAGCAATGGGAGATTCAATCCCTTCTTGATTTTTCTGCATCAGAATCGCAGACATAGTATGCTCGGAAGCATAACTATACATAATGAACTCTTTGGCATAATCAGGACAAACCAGCACTGGTGCATGAGCAATTGCATCTTTGATTTCTGAAAAAGCAGCTCTTCCTTTAGCATTCCAACGGAAAGTGGTCTTTCCCTTCATCATATCAACGATATGACGAGTTTTCTCAGCAAAATCAGGCACAAATCTTCTCAAGAAATTAATTTTTCCAAAGAAAGAGTGAACTGCAGTGTTGCTGGCTTGTAAGGAAAGATTTTCAATTGACTTGACTCTCTCAGGATCAATTTTAATTCCTTCTTTGGATACAACATGCCCAAGAAGTTTTCCTTCTGTAACCCCAAAAATTGACTTTTTAGGATTAAGAGAAATCCCATGCTTGCGACATCTTTCCAGCACATCTTGCAAATGAAAGAGATGATTTTCACGATCTTTTGAAAAGACGATCAGATCATCTAAATATACTACAATGTACCTGCCCAAGATACCATGGAAAGCGAAATCCATAGCTCTCTGAAAAGTTGCTCCTGCATTGATCAATCCAAAGGGCATTCTGCGATATGCAACTGTACCCCAAGGAGTAGTAAACGCAGTTTTATGCTGATCTGATTCACTTACCTCAATCTGATTGTAACCTGAAAATCCATCCAGCATAGACATCATTTCAGCTCCAGTTACAGTTTGTAACACTTGATCCATTATTGGCAACGGATAATTGTCTTTAAGCGACAATTGATTAAGATTGCGAAAATCAACACAGATACGTATCTCTCCATTCTTCTTACAGACTGGAACTATATTAGCTATCCATGTTGAATGATGGATAGGAAAGATAATTCGTGCCTCTAGCATTTTCTGAATCTCAGAGTTAATGGTACCTGAAATTTTTGGATTATACTGACGTTGCTTCTGCTTGAATGGTACTGCATCCAGCTTCAAAGAAATTTCGTGCTGCACTTTGTCAGGTTGAAAAGACTTAAGATCATCATAAGAATACGCCAACACATCACTGTATTGACGCAAGAGTTGAATAAACTGATCTTTTTCTTCAGGAGTACAATTATTGCCAATGTTGACAAACTTTGGATTCTCTTCAGATCCAATGTTATATTTCTCATATCCCATATGAGAATCAGAATTTACTTCCTGTTGTTGGCTTTTGATATAGCGATCATGCTTATCAAAATGTCTTTCCAGCGAAACCAACCCTTTAGGAATTTTGTTACCCTTCAGCTAAGAATTTCTTCATCTGACTCCGATGAAGTATCAGACATGGAATCTGAGGAAGAAGAAGAATTACTTCCTTCAAAATACAGATTGTTGAAACTATCTTCAGTCTACAGAAAGTTAATAATCTGTTTATCGTCATTGAAAATCTGCCAATGATCCCAATTATCAGGTACACTAGGTCTACAAATTAATTCAATGATATATTTGTCTTGATTAAAATCAAGATGTGGAATCAATAATGTGGCTGAAACTGCCAAAGAATCAGCTCTATCATTAAATTCACGTGGAACCACTGATATGCTGAAAGCATCAAAATTCTCAATATTTTCCCACACTAGGTTGCGATAGTGTTTGAGCCTTTCGTTCTTTGTCTGATATATACTTCTTACTTGACAAACAACCAATTCCGCATCACCTTGAGCGTAAAGATTATAATTCCTCTATTTAATGCAACAGCCATACCTAGCAACAATGATTCATATTCTACTGTGTTGTTGGTATTAGCAAATTGCAGCTTGAAGGAATAAGGAAAAATTTCTCCTTTGGGAGAAATAAGAACTACACCAGCTCCAGAACTATTAGCAGCACAACTACCATCAAATTCAAGAGTCCAGACATCATTTGAACCAAGATTAACATAAGAACTTGAACTGCTAGAACTACCTTCTTCTGAAATAGATACATTTTGAAAAGAAACAGTATTTTCTTCTTCCAAAAGATGTGAATGGGCTTCTTCTGATTGAGGAAATGATTGAATATCCTCATCTGCATTCAAAGATGAAACATCTTCGATCCCATTTTGAGAATCAAAAGAATTAACTTCTGATGCTTGATTTTCATTTGATTGAATAGATCCTTCACTTGTTGAAAGTAATAGAGAATTTGAATCACCTGAAGGCCAATCTTCAGCAAACTCAGAAACTTCATCAATATGGAGGTAATAATACCCAAAACCAGCAGATTCAAAAACAATTTGCGCATGAGGATCATCAGATTTTACCACCATATACTTAGTTTCTTTTTCAGGAACTAACTTATGCACAACGCCTTTGATAGGAATCCTGGCTTCAGTCATATCCATATTAAGCTCACCCCCTACATCCTTACAAAAATTACGCCCAAGTAACATACCATAAGAAGCAGGAACATCAACAACCAGGACTGTCATCTTTATTTTCTTATCAGGAAATGCTGCAAGAGAAAATTGCGCATCTTTGATTTGCCCAATTAAGGGCACTTGTTTATTATCCATTGAATAACAACTACCAAAAGTTTTGGTAAGAGTCAAACCAAGACAATTGGCCACCTTAATCGGCATAACATTATCTGAAGCGCCAGAATCAATAACACAATTGCTCAACTTGAAACCATTAATAAGCAAGGAACTATAGAAAGGTTCTATCTTTCCCGGAATTGAAGAGGGAATGGTAATCAAATTATTAGGCAGATTCTTAGCTTCTTGAATAGCAGGGGTATTTTCAGTAGAGCTTGAAATAGGACGAGTGTCCTTATTCTTCACAAATTTTACCAATCTATCAAATTGGTCAGGATTAGCTTGAAGATACTCAACTTCAGACATTTGAATTTTGGTCTTCCTAGCATGATCAATGATATCAAAAGCTTGAAAAGAATTTGCTAAAGATGCAGAAGAGTATGTTCAACTTGTGATTTAGGATTTGATATGCTGGTCTTTAGCTCATTAGAAGAGGCATTAGAAAGATTACTTACTTGATTCTTTGCTGCATCTTTAGGCAAAGTAGGCAGCTATGTTCCTCTTTTAGCAATAGTCATTGGCAACTGAACATTGTTCTTTGCCTTTGCTTCTTCATCTTGTTGAGTCGAACGAGTCTGGGAACGTGTCATTACAGCATAAGCTTGACTATGATCATTATCAGTTGGCGCTGAATTATCATAATGCATAAACCGTATAGTGGAGTCGCCAGCTGGTTCTTCTTCACTTTGATAAAAGACAGCATCATCTTCAGCTTGAAAGTCAGCAAAAAAAGGTTCATTTTGATCAATCTCATAATATCCAACTGCTGATTTCTGTGGAGGAGCTTCAAGTGCAAGCCTCTCTGGAGGAGGAGGCAGCTTAGGCTGATTTTTAGCAGCATAATTTGAAGCTGAATTAGGAAATATTCTTCTAGGAATATCCTTATATGGAGCAGCATAAGGAGCTTGTGAAACTTGCTTCTTCAAAGCAAGAAGTTCATTGGCTAATTTCTGCACCATAGGATCAGTAGAACCAGCAATAGAATACTCATAAGAAGAATTTCCCTTAAACCGATTAGGATCCTTCCGAATTTTACCAGCCAAGATCAAATCATCTTCAATCTTTGTGGCAAGAGCTTGAGCATGAGTTAAATCAGTTGGAACAGCTCTTCTCAACAAGAAACTAACTTCAGGCAGCTGAGTATTGATGAAGAAACACTTGAGATTTGCAGGAGTAGGCTGAGAAGTAATAGGAATTCTATTTGCTAATTTGTTGAACTTAGCAATAAATTCCCGCATGCCTTCATGTGTATCTTTCTTCATCTGAGTCAGCTGAGCCAACAAAGCATGTTCATCTTCAGCAGGTTTGAAACGTTCTTCAAACTTAGTCTTAAGAGTGTCCCAATTTGTAATTACACTAGCCGCCAAATTATAAAACCAATCTGCTGCAATACCTTGGAGAGTTTCAACAAAAAGGCGAACAGCAACATCTTCATGTTCAACTCCAAGAACACCACATGCCATATAAAAGGACTTGACATGTTCATCTGGATGTTGTTTACCATCTCCATAAAACTTAGGGAGATTTTTTCGAGAACCTTGTGGAAGAGCATGAAAAGGTGGCGTTAAATCCAAAGGACCAAAAGCTGCTCCCCAAGGACCAGGAAGAGCAGCAACAGCCATAATAGAAATGGAGGGTATTAAAGGCTTCAAAAAGAAAGACGAAATTTCACTTGGAATAGGCTTTTTCTTCTTGGATGGAGGGAAGCTAATAGTTCGTGAAAGAGAGGATATAAGTGAGCAACTCAAACTTAGCTTGTTCACCTGGAGATATTTCTTGAGAACTTTGACCTTTCTTACGACGAACGTAATAATGAATTCCTTCTAGTGTATAAGCTAAACAAAAACCAAGTAAACAGATTTTAGAATACCGGACTTCAAAAGAAAGCGAGAGGCTTTCAAATGCGTTCGTATCCCCAGCGGAGTCGCCAAAAACTGTTGGTTGAATATTTTGTAAACCTAGGAGGTTTAGCAAAATGGTGGTTTCAACCACAGTGTGTGAGTTAAACTCTCCTATTTAAGGGAAGGCTCCCCCTATCTAAATAACTAAAAACAAATATGGGTGGGATGATAATCTTTCCTCTTGTTTCAGGAGAGATTAAACTCTTTTCTCTTCGCAGAAAAGTAATATGAACTTTTAAATAAACTTTAACAGCAGCTTGCAATAAATTCAGTAGAAAGGAAATGAAGTTTCATGAAAGCTCAAAGACTTCCGTCACTTCCTTCGGGACGGGAAAACAATCTCAAGCGCAAAGTCTTGAAAATCTGCAATCCTATCTACCATTTTGAAAAATAATTCTAATGATAATATACAGCATAAAACAGCACAAAGTCTGCAAGTATGATGTATCTATTAACTACTATGAATGGGAATCGTTACGAGCACAAAGACTTGCAATTCTTCTTAACTTCTAAATTATGAATTCAATCTTCAACATTGACAACACAAAGTCTGAAAATATTTCAATTGAAGCTCTCCCTAGCAATCTTCCACAATCTTCAAATAATCATAAAGTAATGCTCCAAAATGACATAAGAACACAATGGATGCAAAGTAGGATTTCAACACAAAGTCTGAAATCTGCAACTCTTTGATATTATTTGAAAAAGATAAACTTATAACTATAAAGCTCAAAGTCTTTATGAGTACAAAATTCTGTAGAGTTTTCTTGCTTGCCAAAAAGATATCAATTACAAAGGACCCCCTCAAGTATTTATAGGAGAGAGGTCATGAGAAAAAGGTGGGAGGATCCCAACTATTTTGAGAAATTCTCACAACCACCAACTACTTGCAATTGACATATTCTAAATTACAGTCCTAAATTATTTTGACTTGTAATTAGATTACATGTAATTACAATTTACAAAACTGCAAGTGAAAGAAACACTTGCGATTACAAAATTTGTTTTTACATGTAGTTTGTCGAAAACAAAATACATAAAGATAAAAGATTTTTATTCTATTCAGTCCTAGCTTTGAAAGACTGAAATCTGCTGATAATTTCTTGCAACTCAACTGAATTGGGGCCTAGTGTGTTCTTGGCAACCACAACAGTCTTCAAGATTACATCAAAATATCTTATTGTTGCTTCTCTATGCTCTTCATAAGCAGTTTGCATCTTATCAAGGATCATTCGATGATTAACAAACTTGTTAATTGAATCCATGGTAAACTGTTCTGATTCCAGCTCTTGACGAAGGTTTGCTGCCATTTCTGTAGTGACCACATCGGTTGCAAGTAATTCTCCTTCATGATTCAAAATTCTGCAAGGGATTTTCTCAAAGCTAGAAAGGATGTCTTGCTGAACTTCTTCACTCATTTCTTGTGTAGCTTGGACATCTTTGATGAGATCTTCAATAACCAACGACTTGTTTGTCATGAGTTCTTCAAATTCTATGTATTTTTCTCTGTTTGGTAGGATTGAATTGCTGCACAGAATTTCTAGCTTGATTTGATCCATCTCATGCAAAATTTTCAAATCTTTTTCAAGTTAATCCAAACTTTGCTTGAAAGCTTCCAAAGTCTAATTCATCTTTATTTTTGCTATTCTGACATTATTCAGAACTTGTAGTGTCTTTTCAATTACTGGTATGCTTTGATCAATCAGTTGTACTGCCCAAGAATCAACTACTTTGGCCTTTTATGCAATTTTCTCTAGTTGCTTGACTGATTCTTCGGAGGTGAAAGAAGTTAATGTGTTAACTTTCTCTAAAGAGTTGGCAATCTTTTGAATCACTGAGATGAGCTGTGAATTCTCTTCTTTCAGTTTTTCCTTCTTTGCCAAAAGTTCATTGTAACTATGTGTTAAAACAGTTACTGAATTTTGAGCGTCTTGCATCATACCAGCATGTGTTTGCTTGCCTAAATCCACCCTTGTGAATTTGTAATCAGATACTTGCATTTCTTCTGGTGAGTTGTCTGCAAGAGGTTCAGCTATTTCTGCGTACTTCATTCTACTGTTGTCCACAACTACCCGTGAAACCGTTTTAGCCTTCTTTGCAGCTTTTGGCTTTGATCTCTTCAACTGCTGGAAACCAAATACATCTGGAGAGATTGCTTGTTTCTTTCTCTTTAGAGTAACTGAACTCAACCATGGAGGAAGATCCAATGTATCTACATTTGAAACAGCAACCGTGGTTTGTGCAGAAACAGATTCATTTTGAGTCACGGTTGTTACTCTAGGAGATGTCTCAGTTTGAATTGCAACAAAAGCTTGATTAGATGGCGCATTGTGATCAACATTAGCCATGAAGCAATCAAAACTTGCAGCAGATCTATCTATTTCAGGAAGTGTTATCTTTGATGTCATTGGATACATCGGATTGGCATAAAAAACATTCTCCAAATTATCATGTACGTCCACTATAGAGGCAGTCACTGTTGATGAAGCTGATGTATGAAGAGCAGCTTCAATAGGAGGAACGTAAACCGTTGAAAAGGAATCAATATCACTATCAAATTGAGACATCGGAGACAATACTAATACTGGTGCAACATCAATATGTGGAGACATTATACTTAGAGAAGTAGGAGATTGAAGAACTTCTCCTTCTTGCTGATCGATAATGTGGATCTGCGTCTCTTTAACCTCCTTTCCTTTTAATGTTGGTTCCTCCAAAGGTTTTTCTACAACACGGTTGACTCTCAGCTTAATCCTCGTTCCTGAAGAAGAAGCACCTTCCTTAGACTTGTCTCTGACTTCTGATTTCAATCCAACAGGTCCAACTGAATCATCTTCATTATTAACCCTAATTTTTATAGTTTTAACGCCTATACTCTTGAGCCAAGAATTAGTATTTGCCAAGACTGACTGAAATTTGTTAAAGATAGAAACTGATTCTTTATTAGACCATTGTATTGCTGGAATAGAAGTGTCAGCAACTCTTTGTTCTTCATATTCTGGATCTAAAATTAGCCCATCATCAATTACTCCTTCTGGAATCAAGGTCAGATTAAAATCTATAATCTGTTCAAGAGTGAGCCTGCAGTAGTCCATTTTATAGATGTTTTTCTCTGTTCGGAGATCTACCCAAATATCTTCAAGGCGATGCACATAAGTGAAGGCCCTCTTTATCTTGTCTTTCATTCCTCTGTAATCAAAATCTGCCCTTGCCTTGAATCTTTTGAATTTGATCTCCTAAATCTCAGTTTCCATAGCTTTCGCCTTTGAGGTAGTTGTCAAGGAGTATCTCCCAATCTGTAATGGTTTATGAGACGAGATACTCACTCCAGTTTTATGCTGCACAACTTGTCGTGCATGCACTGTCATCAACTGTCTTGCCAGCTCCATTAGAATGATTTTATCAGTTGGATACCTCGGAAGCATGTATGGCTGATCTTCAAAACAGCCGACCCTTATGTAGGTAAAAGTGGGAAATTGGAGGAAAAGACAACCATATTCATTGACTTTTTTCCAAGCAGCATCTGATACTCTGTTGTTCTGCAAGGTTTTGTCAAATAGGCACATAAAGTGACCAAAGAATGTGTCTTGAACTCTTCCGTAATGAATCCTGCTTGGTTTCAAAGGCAACTGGTCATAGTATTCCCAAACTAGAACTAGAGATCTATCTCCAAAGGTAGAAAGGCCTGGAAATTGCCTCAATGAGGCTGCTATGTAAACCAGATAGGAATTCATATAGAATGTGAGCGTGGTAGGGACTTGTGCAAGTTGCTCACATAAACTATCACTGATTATTTCACCCCAAAAGATTGGGTGTTGTGCCTTCCTAATCACCACTATGAATTTGTACATCCATTTTTCAAAGACATTGGAGAATTTCAACCCCATCATCCTGCTCAAGAGAGTGATTATATCATTGATCTCTTCTTTGAAGTCAGATCGATACAGCTTGGGCAACCGAGACACACAAGTCCGACGCTTCAAAAGCCATTTGGTATTGATGTGCTGTTTACAATCTTCCTTCTTTTGTTCATAATGGTCTAGAGCACTCTTTACTGAAATATCTGAATACATAGGTGAGTCTGGAACTCTAAAAACCCTATTGATAGTTTTTGGATCAAGCCTAATAACCACATTCCCATCATCATCTTTAATGGTTCTGGATTCTCTGTCAAAGTGAGCTGCGCATTCAAGGACGAACTCTAGCTCTAGGGCAGCAACAGGAAAAGAGGAAACCAAATGAATATGACTTCTCAACAGCAACTGCATGTGATGAGAAGTTGATTCCTCAGCTCTCTTCAAAAACTCGGACATATCAACATGCCCAATCTCCGTGTCTCTGATTTCTTCAATATTCGAGACAACATTAGAAGGAGGAATTTCATTCTGGTATTTGTCATATTTGTACTTCATCTTTTTGTTTGATGGAGAAGCAAGTTCCTCCATCATCGAACAAGAATCTGAAGGCTGCGATGAAAGTTCCATAAGGTTAAGACGTCATCAACATTTGCAGGGGTAGACATGGCGAAGGCTCAAACTCAGAATGGTGTTTTAGCTATTTGAGGGCAAAAAAATGAGTATTATAACTCATTTCGGGTTTTTGGAGGCTGATTGCAAGTGAAAAGGACGTGCTTTTCAAGACGAATGAAAAAGTTAGATTGCAACTTTGAAAAGTGCAAGTCACAACTTTTAGCTTGCATTTGCAGTCAAGGTCAAAAAGTCCGATTTTAAGGCACTTTAAAGGCATTTCGGGATTTTGGGAAGTCATTGCAAGTAAAAGAGCATTTCGGGATTTTGAAAAGCTTTTGCAAGTAACTTTTCATAACTTTTTAACTTGCATTTTATATTGAAACTTCCTTCTTGCAATGGGTGAACAAAAACACGATTTGCTTCAAAAAATATCATTTTTTGTTTCTTTTTCTCTTTTAAGAAAATGGAAATGGGGATGAGATGAAGTGGAAATGGATGACATGGGAATGGAATGAATGAATATAAAGAAAAACGCATTTCTCTTTAAAGCATATGGCGAATTCAGCAAATGAAAGATATATGGAAAAGGAATAGAAAATATATTTTCAGCTGAATGAATAAATGAAAAGGCATTTTTACATAGGAAGGAATATGAATGACTAAAAAACACGTTTTGTATATGAGACATGTTTATGAATGAGGACGTGTGATGTCCCCTTCCTAGTCAGTTCAGCTGGATATGTGGTTAGCCTATTATCCCGATCCTCGTAGGCTGACAGAGGTGTGTAGAGGATCATTTGAGGCAGTTACCCGGTGTTCAGGAACATCATTCTTTCAGTTGATTCAGGTTGGGCCTTCGCAGAGTCTTTCAAAGAGGTTTTTCAAATACTTACTATTTATAGTAAGTCAGGCAGGCGAAAGCTGCTATTTTGGGCAGGGCACCTGGTTCAGCTGGTTAGCTCAGAGTCGACCCAGTTTGTGAATTTGATGGTCAGATGGAAAATAATGGAGCATTTAATGATTATTAAATAATTGATATTTTGACTTTATGTTATAAAGTCACTTTATTAATATATTTAAATATTAATGATTAATGGCATATTATAAAGTATTTTTAATACTTTATAATAAAGAGGAATATTTATTATAATGAATAATTATTTATTCATTAAAAGATGGACGCCATTTATTTAATATTTTTCCTAAGTTAAGAAGGGCGAATTTAATCATTTATTTAAATGATTATTAAAAGGAAGCTTTGGTCGAATTTTTGAGAGGTTATATATATACTGCCAAGACAAATCGAACTCTTATGTTATGATTATTCAATTTGTCTTATTTTCCTCTCTGGGCATTGGTGTTTGCAAAACAAGGGTTTCTGCAGACAGTGATTTTGGAGAACGTTCCCTCTTCAAGACCTGGCATATTGAGACTGTGGAATACCAATTGAAGATTGTCAAACTTGGTGACTTCATACAAAGGTTGTAGTTGTGCTTATTGGATCAATTCAGGAAGAACTTACAAAGATTATTTATCAGTTACTTGTGGCGACCTATCAAAGATCATTGCACAGAGTTCTGGTGCTTTATTCTGGAGGTCGTACCATATTTAATGCTGCTGGTTGGCGCCGTACTTCTGTACCAGCAAGGCCGTACTTTTCTTCACAGGAGAATACGCCTTCCTTTCTCAGCTTCTGATTATTGGATCTTGTGCGCATAGGGTTTCTGGAGTTTGGTTGTTGATCTGAGGTCCTCTATTTGGCTCTTTCTTCTCAGCCGTACCTTTGCTACTTCATTAATGGCGGCTGCAAGTATTCAAGTTCCCTTTTAAATAAAATATTGTTTTCCCCTTCTGTGTTCGATTTAATTTATTATATGAGTTCTGAAAGTCAATAGATATATGCGCCTTCATTTGGAGAGCAATATTGATGCATATTTATTGTCAATGAATTTATTATGAATTTTTAGAGTATTTTAGAGCAAAATCACAATTTATCATTTATTGCAAAAACCCATTAAAAAATCAAAAAAATACAAAACAAACAAAAATCAGTATTCTCAGTCAGAGGTTTGGGTTGAGAGACACCTGGTCTCTTACAGTACGTATCTAAGATAGAGGGCATATGGAATGAATGAATATAAACGTTTTCTTATAAGAGAAAAACACGTTTTTAATAGGCAAAGGTTCGATGGAATGAATGAATGATGTATAAAATGAAAGGCGTATTTTTGAATGGAGGTGAAAATGGGATGAATGAAAACGTGTTTTCAGTGAAGGCGTGTTTAATGAATAGCATTTTAAATCACGTTTTTCAGAAAATAAATAAAAACGCATTTTTAATAGGCAAAGGAATAGTGATAACAAACAATGACGCCTTGAAAGCATAAGATAAACATATTAAAATAAGAAAGAAGCAAGAAAGAAAAGCGAACATACCTGTAACAAAAGATGGGAAGCCAAAATAATGATGGAAAAACCCTAGGTGTGATTTGCAAATTCAGAAAAATGAAAAACACTTGATTATGAACAGCTGAAAGTCCGATTTAAAAGCTCCTGGATCTATAAAATCTGCATGAAATGAGGAAGAGAGGCGAAATAGAACTCAAACTGCTTCAATCATGAATGGCGTCGGGTTCTTGAGAGCTTATTGCAAGTAAAAATGTCACTCAAAAAGAGAGGTCGGACTTTTACATGCATTTTGCAAGTCATTCAAAATGACATTGGACTTTTTAAAACACTTTGCAAGCGACTTTATTAAAATCGGGCCTTTTTAATCATTTTACAAGTGACTTGAAAATGAAATCGGGCTTTTTAGAACACTTTGCAAGTTATTTTAAATGAAATCGGGTCTTTTTCATCTAATTGCAAGTAGTTTAAATGAAAATCGGGTCTTTTTCATGCTATTGCAAGTAAAATAAAAGAAAGTGGAACTTTTTAAGGCATTTGCAAGTAAAAACAAGTAAAAATAAAAAAGGTCGGACCTTTTTGGGGTATTTGCAAGTGTTTAAGTGAAATCGGAATTTTTAAATGCCATTGCAAGTAACTTAAATGAAAAAGTAACTTGCAAAGGACTTTAAAAGTTCCTATACTTGCAATATAACCAAAAAGTTCCTATTATTAACTTGCAGTGAAGCTCAAAAACTCCTACTTGCAGTGATGTCAGAAAAACCCGAATTTGACCAAAAACACACTAAAAATGACTCAGAATTTCACGAAAACGGACGAGAATGTGTAAAAAGTGGTAACCCAAAGGACTATAGACCTAAAATTGAGATTTGCTGATCTTTGCACCTCGTAATACGTGCCTTAGAAGAGAAAATCTTTAAATCTTATCAATATTTTGATTGGTTATCCCAATTTTTAACAAGTCAAAAATTAGGGACAACAAGACTCTTAATGATTTGTGCAGGAAGAAGCTTTGCTTCTACTGCAAGGGTCCCTATGACGCTAACCATGATTGTCCTTTGCGGCCTAAGGGTAAGGCCAATAGAGTTATGTGGGCTTATTATGAGGATTCGGAATCGAATTCGAAAGCAGGAGAGTTCTGGGAGTAAGAAAGGCTTCAGAGCCTAAGCGAGGCAGAGTCGAGCTCCAAATCCAGGAGGCACGGTTGTCTAGCATTCAGCAGGAGGGATCTTTCAGACTTCGGAGTTTTGGCCGTCAAAAGGTTATCACCCTTTTGGACACAAGCCACTGTAATGAACCGGACCAATTTTTTATTTTTTTTTTTAACAAATGATTACAATGCAACATGCACCCGTTAAGGTTAGCATAAACCAAAACGATGCGGAAAGTAACTCTAACCAGAATGTACACCAGGATCCCGATGTGGGCAAGGTGTGAGCATTGGTCAGAGGTTCTTAAAGGAAGATGCTGAAAAGAACTCTAACCACGAGATGCGCCGGTGAACGACGAGCATTCGGTCAGAGGATCCCTATCTAATGCAATACTGAAAAAGTAGCTCAACACCAAGTATGTGCTACTCAATCCGTGATGGATAAGAGGCGACCATATGGCGGAGACTTAGGAAATTACAAAGCAAACTAAGTAAATATGCGGCAAGCTAGCCTCTTCCAGTTCTTCAGTGGGCAGATACAAACATTGAATTTGCAATAATATTAAAGTTGCTGACAGTACTATTGTTCAGCTTACAATATATCAGAGAACCTGTCGGAATCACAAGATTAGAGGCCTTCAATGCTGCAACAATACAAGAACCCTCTCCAATACTTTCAAACTCCTTTTTCAACAACTACTCACTCAGCTATTAACTTTCCCAAGTCTGATATTGACTGATTATGACAGAAATTACTCAGAACAGCAACAGAGTGACTCACTAGAATGCTCATAACTTACCCAAAACACACCCAATTGACATAAAACCAAATGCAGATTACTCTAGTAATGATGGCGCCCCAAATGGAATGCATAAACCTTACCAAATGACTGTCCTTTTTTTTGCACAGAACCCAAAGCCAACTCCAGAAAGGTACGGCCCTCTTTCAAGGGCGATTTTCTTTTAAAAATCCAAATGAGCAATATAAAATCTATAACTTGGCAGAGATGGTCGCCTAGCTCAGGAAAACAGATTTCTTTAATGCCCAGAACCAAAATAATTTTATTTCAAAAGCTGCGAGCAATTCTTACATTCCCATATGATATTCAGCAATTTCCAGAAATGAACATAAATGCAAAACTAGAACCCAAATGCATAGACTAAACTGAAAATGCAATATAATTCCTAATACATGCTAACCTCTCAACTAGTTGCTATCTTTCAAGCAAGAAGAAGAGCCAATGCTAGGAGGTATGCTTTCCTCGAAGCGAGTGCCTGAAGTCAATCCAGCAGCATAACGGTGTAGTAGACAAAAGATACCAAATGAAGAGCTGAGGCCTGATTATATAGACGAGAGAGAAACATCTAGAAGCTTCCAGAGGGCGCCCAAAACCCTAATTTCAAATTCACCTTTTCCCTCCCAAAAGATGGCGTCCATTTTCACTTTTGCTTATTTCACATTTTAAAATAAAGTCAACCTTCATATAGGCGTCCTTTTTCAAAAGCTCAATATTTGACTTTATAAAATATAACTTATTCCTCCATGGCGCCTAGACCCATAAAGTCCCTCTTTTAAAAACAACTTAAGTTGTGCTTGCTATACAAAAGGGTCATATAATATTAAAATATAATATTATAAGGAAAATACTTATCTCTCCAAGAATAATGCGCCCAAGGCCAAACTGAAGTGCCAGCTGAAACAACCGAAGAAGAAGACCAACTGAACTGAACCCAAACTGTCCACTGCCAGAAATAGAATTTACTAAAAATAGTAAATTCACGAAGTTGCCCGGAATACCAAACTGAACACACCACTGCGAAGCTCTCTGAAAACCCAGAAAGAATCCGCAATCAGAATCCCAAACTCCACGCAACAACCTCCTCAAAACTAGGAAACCCTAATTTCACCATCCGCACAGCCTACGGGTCTCCGGAATAGGCCAACGGTCAACAGAAAGATCACTGCTGAGAAGGGGACATTACAGCCACCCATAATTTCATCGATGCCAGATTTGTTGAGAAGCGTGGGCTCATAACCGAGGAGTTTGAGGGCATTCGGGTTAAGGTGGCTGATGGGTACACTCTCAAGTGTGACCGTATGATTAAGGATCTTCCTTTGTGCCTGAATAATTATGAATTCAAGGCTGATTACTATGTGGTGAATATGGGAGATATTGATTTAGTTTTGGGTATGAAGTGGCTTCACTCCCTTGAGGAAGTTACACTTCGTCTCAAAGACATGGAGATCCGGTTCGATGTGGATGGAAAGACCCATATCTTGAAGGCCATCCGAGATAGTAACGTCAGGTCTATTTCCTTCCGACGGATGGAGAGACTTATGCATCATGACATGGTTGAGTGGGCTGCCGAGTGCACTTTGACACCTACACAGGAGGGACAGCATAAGGCCGAGTATCATCCTGACATTTAGCAGTTGAGAGTTAAGCATGGGAAGGTTTTCAGTGATTCCACCAGGGAGACCTCTAGACAGGGGTATTGAGCACATCATAGAGCTTGAGGAGGGCGCCAAGCCCGTCCTGATTACTCCTTACAGGCATCCAAAGCGGCTTAAGGATGAGATAGAGAAGACTATCAAGGAGCTACTCACTATGGGTCACATTCGACCGAGTAAGTCACCATTTGCTTCTTCAGTTGTTTTAGTGAAGAAGAAAGATGGTACACTTCGTATGTGCATAGATTACAGAGTCATGAATAAGAGGACTATTAAGAACAAGTATTCCATACCCCGTATAGATGAGCTTATTGATGAGCTCAATGGTGCCTGTTACTTTTCGAAGATAGACTTCAGATTGGGATATCACTAGATTAGAGTTCGTGAGCAGGATGTTGAGAAGACCGCGTTTCGCTGTCATTGTGGACACTTTGAGTTTGTGGTTATGCCATTTGGGCTAACCAATGCTCCAGCGACATTCTAGTCCAAAATGAACAGGGTCTTCCACTCACATTTGAGGAGATATGTACTAGTCTTCTTCGATGATATCTCGGTTTACAGCAGGACATGGCAAGAGCACTTGGCTCATTTGGAGACAATACTCAGCATTTTGGAGAGGGAGTCCTTGTATGCTGTGATGAGCCCTGCTGGCTCTCAGCTCAAAACCCTTATTTTCTTAAGTCTTTAGATGTTTTTTTTAGTTTTTAGAGAATTCTTAATAGACAGAAGAGAAGGGGCGCAGCATATTTTTGCTTGTAATTTGAAATTTAAAGCAAAAACTCACAAAATGGAAATGCAGAAGTGTTAATTATACTGAAACAATAAGATCATGCATAACAGACATACCCGAAAATCTCCAGTTATTTTAAATAAAGAAATTGCCAGATCTACAGCTGGAAATGATGAAATCAAGCATGAAGGCACGCCAAGACTCCAGAAGTGGTTTCTCCTGCTCAGAAACTGGTCACAATGCTCTGAAATAACTAGGCGCCAATGATAGAAGCCAAAACCCACACAAAAGGAAGGCGTTTCACTTTATTTCTTCACACGCCTTTTTCAAGGCACAATTCCCAATGTAGGCCGTACGGCCATGAAAGAAAGAAGTAGAATCTCTGATAGAAGTCTCTGTAGCTGTGAAAGGATGCGCCACCAGTAGAAACCCTCAATTATTGTAAGCAATAAACAAACTCAAAATAAATAAACTCTGTAGAATCTGTAGAGCCTCTGGCTGAAGCTCTCAACATGCACTGATTCGACTGATATTCCACAATCTCAAGAGTGCTCACACTGAAGAGGTATCGTTCTTCAATGGCAGTTGTTCAAACCCTAATCACAGGAGAATGCACAGGCAAAATGCTCAAGGCAAAGAGAAATAGTCAAAAGATATGAGTTTCTATTGCCAGAAATGCCCTTTTATGCAAAGGCACGCATTTCAAGAAAGATAAGCCACTTTTAGGTTTTAAAATCTTTTAAAATCTTTTAAATAATATTTAATTCATCTCAATAGTACATGAATTAAATATTTCACACTTTTAATATTTCTCTTTCTCTTCTTAAGCTATTAAAATATTAAATCCCCTTTGAACATTTTGGTGATATAAAATACATAAAGCCACCGTGACTTTTAATAAAGGCGAGTAAGCAATAATTAACTTAATCACTTAAAATTCCATAATACCAAAACTCGATAACTCGCGTCACGGGCCGGAACTCCTAGAATGCCAACGCCGCCGTGATCCAATTCACCGGCCCAATCGAAACAAGAACAATCCAACTCTCCAGAATGCATCACTGACCCTCTAACCAATCTGGCTAGCCCACAAGGGTCCAATAAAGGGCTAACAATCGCAAAACAAGGTCACGCTGAAAAAGGGGACATTACAGTCCGCCCTCCCTGAAATTGCTTGTCCGCAAGCAATCTCAACAACAAGGAATCAACCACTCCACCAGGATCCCAAGGATAGTGTCGTGAAATGTCCCTCCTGTCATCAATTGTCTCCTGTAACTCCCAAATCTGATCAACTGGATCATCATGCTGTACCCTGTCAATCTCAACACCATCTGTCACAGGAGAGAAAAACTCAAAAGAAAGCAAGTCAAACCGCTGACAACACTTGCTCCCTAAAATCGCCCGAGATATGCTATCATCTAACATATCTAACACGTGCATACCGGAATTGTGCATCTGAAATAGGTCATGTACATGATGACTGAAAGTGAAACTGTGTAAACTCCTAACCATGTACACACTGGAAATCTCCTCAACGAGCTCTGTCTGAAATCTCGATGCACTGACGGAATCTCCAATACTATGATCAACGCTCTTGCCTAAATCAGGGTCAAGAGTAGAATCAGCATCCACCTCAAAGAGCGGATTATCACAAGACGATGTAGCATCCGCCTCATAAAGAGGATTTTGTACTAACTGAGCCTCATAACTGTACTGATCCCAATCAAACCCCTCTGATCCCATGGGACTAGAATCAAAATGATAATCCTCCTAAAACATCTCATGCTCCTCTAGAATCTTCGGTTCTATCTTCTCACCTTTTTCGTTGACGAGAATGATAGATCGCATACTCCCATCCTGAAAACCAGCTTGCTGGTCTATTAAATCAGCAATGTCATCACCCTCATAAAACCACTCCATTTGTCTATTTGAACCCTTAGGCTTAAGAGGACAATTGTGGTTTTGGTCATAAGGAGCTTTGCAATAGAAACATAGCTTCCTCCTACGCAAATCATTTATTGTCTCTCGGTCCAAAGGAGCTGCAAACTTCCTCTTTTCATCAATCTTTTCTGATTCCTTAGGTTCTGATTTGCTATCACTATAGGATGAAGATGCTTCTGCATTTGTAGTAAACTTACCACGTGAAGCTGTAAGTTCCATGCTACGAGCCTTTCTCATAGCTTCGTGCAAGGTAGGTGGATCGAATGCCTTGATCCAACCTTTCATTGGCTCATGGAGACCTTCTACAAATAAAATGACAAGTCTCCTCTCTGAGATTCCGGTAACCATAACCGAGAGCTTCTGGAACTCACCAATATAAGACTCCAAGCTACCCAACTGCTTCAACTGAGCAAGGTCTCTGAAAAATAGCTCAGGATCACGTCTATCAAACCTCTCTACCAGTCTATCAGTAAACTCCTGGTACGAGGTAATCCTGTCATGGTGTAGTGTAGCCATGCCATGAATCCACCAGTCATGTGCTACGCCATCAAGGTGGAGAGCTGCAAATCGAATGGCATCCTCCTCAAGCATGGGGCGTAGTGTCAAGAATGTATCAAGTTTACTAACCCAGGCACGTGCTGTAACTCTGCCACTGCCATCATAGTGAACTAAGGTTAGTTTGCTGATTGCCTGTCTGAGATCATTCTGTTTGTGTCTAGGCCGCCTGTCATTCCTGTTCCTGGTGTGCTCTCTCTTCTGGCTCATGAATCTGTCAAAGTTAAGGTGCTCCTTAACCCTTGGTGGCAAATTATCCCACTCATCATGCATAGCCATAATGTTATCAGCAAAATTAATTTCACCACCCTGTTCAACTTCGTCCACTTTCTCAGCATCATCTCTGGTGAATGTGGGATATGTAGCTCTCTCATAGGTACGTGCTGGAGCTATGACTCTCTGAGGCTCTCTGTGAATACTGCCTTCACGATCATGATCCAAACTATGAGTTCTGTTCATTGTCAAATTTTGAACATTCGTGCTGAGTTGTTGAAGAATAGTCGCCACCTGTTCTTGCCCTGCAACCATACCTCTAAGCACGTCTTTAGCTTCTCTGTCCTCATCCTCCCAAGTATTCCTGTGAGAACTTTCTCCAGCCCTGTTCGCCATATTGTCCAAATCTAATTCCTCCTCCTGATCTGCAAACGGAAATGGTGGAAAAGGATTTTGGTCGCCTCTTTGATTTCTAGGACCCCCTCTGAAATAGGACTTGCCAAAACCCTCTTTGTTTGACTTCATATATTTCTCAAACCCCACAAGCTGGCAGGATGTGAGCTCTGATACCACTGTGATGAGCCCTGCTGGCTCTCAGCTCAAAACCCTTATTTTCTTAAGTCTTTAGAAGTTTTTTTTAGTTTTTAGAGAATTCTTAATAGACAGAAGAGAAGGGGCGCAGCATATTTTTGCTTGTAATTTGAAATTTAAAGCAAAAACTCACAAAATGGAAATGCAGAAGTGCTAATTATACTGAAACAATAACATCATGCATAACAGACATACCCGAAAATCTCCAGTTATTTTAAATAAAGAAATTGCCAGATCTACAGCTGGAAATGATGAAATCAAGCATGAAGGCATGCCAAGACTCCAGAAGTGGTTTCTCCTGCTCAGAAACTGGTCACAATGCTCTGAAATAACTAGGCGCCAATGATAGAAGCCAAAACCCACACAAAAGGAAGGCGTTTCACTTTATTTCTTCACACGCCTTTTTCAAGGCACAATTCCCAATGTAGGCCGTACGGCCATGAAAGAAAGAAGTAGAATCTCTGATAGAAGTCTCTGTAGCTGTGAAAGGATGCGCCACTAGTAGAAACCCTCAATTATTGTAAGCAATAAACAAACTCAAAATAAATAAACTCTGTAGAATCTGTAGAGCCTCTGGCTGAAGCTCTCAACATGCACTGATTCGACTGATATTCCACAATCTCAAGAGTGCTCACACTGAAGAGGTATCGTTCTTCAATGGCAGTTGTTCAAACCCTGATCACAGGGGAATGCACAGGCAAAATGCTCAAGGCAAAGAGAAATGGTCAAATGATATGAGTTTCAATTGCCAGAAAATGCCCTTTTATGCAAAGGCACGCATTTCAAGAAGAATACACCACTTTTAGGTTTTAAAATCTTTTAATTAATATTTAATTCATCTCAATAGTTCATGAATTAAATACTTGGCGCACTTTTAATATTTTAAGCCATTAAAATATTAAATCCCTCTTTTGAACATTTTAAGTGATATTAAAATATTATTAAAGTCAATGTGACTTTAATAAAAGGCGTATAAGTTAAATAATTAACTTAATCACTTAAAATTCCATAATACGCTCAAAACTCAGGATAATCCCGTGCCGTCAGAAGCTGTGAACTCCTGGAATGCCAACGCTTGCTGTGATCCAATCACTGTCCACTGAAAACAAGAACAATCCAACTCTCCGTATCGTATCATTCCACCTCTAACCAACTGCTAGTCTACTAAGGGTCCAATAAAGGGCTAATAATCGTTGAAAACAAGATCATTAATCAAAAGGGGACATTACATAATGCTGGCGAACCAAGTGTGATTTAGGGATGACTGAGTTGTTATACTTAGGACATATTATCAGTGCAGAGGGAGTGCGGATGGATCCTGAGAAGATCCGTGCTATCATAGATTGGCCTACTCCTGCGAACCTTACACAGCTGCGAGGATTCCTTGGGTTATGTGGTTTCTATCGCAGATTTGTCGCTGATATTTGCTACACTGCATCTTCAGCTGTGACAGAAACTACCAGGTTTTTTTCAATAAAATTCATTCTTTTACTTTGCATGTTTCAAAAATCTCATTGTACTGTTTCCAGTTGATGAAATAAAAGAGACGCCTTCATCCTAGCTTGTATTTGCTACCATATTGAAGATCTAGCAATTTTTTAAGAATTTATTATTATTTTCTGTAAAAGCCGTACTATTCATTATTGCATTAAAAATCCAAAATTTGCAAAAAAATCACAAAAACCCAAAATCGTCAGAAAAACTCAAAAACACAGTCAGATTCAGTGTCAAGGGGAAACTGGGGTTTCTACAGTGGTATGAGAGCTAAATCCTGCCATCCTTAGGGTTTAGCCATCACATGCAGCCAGAGGAATTTGACACATACAGGTATTATACACGCAGACGTGCCTTGATTGAAAGGCAACGTAGTTTGAGCAGCATGCAGCCCAAAAATATGGTCGGCTGTGAATGACAGTAATGGTGAGATCCTCGATATACCTAGGGACAGATCCCACAGTAATAACAAAGGATCGTGATGATGTCAGGTCTTACCGCGACCGTGGGATATAACGGTGTCAACACACGACCGGAGAGGTATTGCGTGCCAGCTGACTATGGCACTACGTAGATTAGGACTCAGGAGACCGCCACCACATTGTGACGCATGACGCCGTGAGCGGGCGTGGTCACCTGGGAGAGCACCTAGGACTGTGTCACCTGACAGTCATAGGCCTACCAGCCTAACTCTTCCAGACAGAGGCCCGCATGAGGCTTTACCGTGTGATGAGCACGAGGACTGCTTTGGCTGATAACCTTATGGCGCCGAATCTAGAGTGGGAGTTGATACTCCGCAATGAGAACGTATCTCTTTGACCGCTTTGTTACACAGTAGGTGAGAGAACATAATGTGTCTACGTGATTGGAGACCCGGCAATAGACAATGACCTCAAACATGCAACTAACAGGCTTAATTTGGCGATGTTTGATGGTAGTGGGAAGATGACCGCCCAAGCTTGGATTAGCAAGCTTGACACATTCCTCACTTTGCGTCCGATGGCTGAGCGAGACGCGATTAGATATGCTACACTGCACCTCGAGGGAGTAGCATACGACTGGTGGCACCATGGCATGGTCACCTTACAGCACGACAGGGTTACTACCTACCAGGAGTTCGTGGATAGATTGGTAGAGAGGTTTGACCGGAAGGATCCGGAAACCTGCTTCCGAGACTTGGCACAGTTGAGGCAGAGTGGCAGTCTCGAGGCATACATCAGTGATTTCCAGAGACTATCCGTCATGGTTCCGAGCATATCTGAGAGGCGGTTGGTAGTTCTCTTTATGGAGGGTTTGACCGAGCCACTGAGAGGCTGGATCAAAGCCTTCGATCCTCCATCATTACAGGAAGCGATGAAGAAAGCACGTAACATGGAGTTCGCAGCCCCGACAAATAAATTTAACTCCAGAGGTTCTTCATCATTCCGAGACAATAAGGGCTTTAATAAAAACAAGGAAAAATCAGATTATAACAAAGACAAATCAGATTTTAGAAACGATTCAAAAGGAAAATCAGCGTTCCCACCTTTGGATCGTGAGGCCCTGAATGACCTTCGCAGGAAGAAGCTTTGCTTCTACTGCAAGGGACCGTATGATGCTAGTCACGATTGTCCTCTAAGACCTAAGGGCAAGGCAAATCGTGTTATGTGGGCATATTATGAGGACTCAGAATCAGAAAATTCTGATCAGCCAGAGCATACAGATGATTCAGAGTCAGAGGCTCCAGAGCCGAGAGCAGAGATTGAGCCCGAGCTTCAGGTACAGGAGGACCGTTTGTCTAGCATCCAGCAGGAGGGTTCTTTCAGGCTCCGAGGTGTATTAGCAGGTCAGAGGGTCATTACCCTATTGGATACAGGAGCTACACATAATTTTATAGATGCTAGATTCGTTGAGAAACGAGGACTTATCACTGAGGACTTCGAGGGCATCCGAGTCAAAGTGGCAGATGGGTACACTTTGAGATGTGAGCGCATGATTAGAGATCTCCCCTTACGCCTGAACAATTATGAGTTCAAGGCAGATTATTATGTTGTTAATATGGGAGACATTGACTTGGTATTGGGAATGAAGTGGTTACACTCATTGGAGGAGGTAACACTTCGTCTCAAGGATATGGAGATTCGTTTTGAGGTCGACGGGAAGACACACATCCTTAAGGCAATACGGGACAGCGACCTTAAAACAATTTCCTTTCGCCGAATGGAGCGGCTTATGCGTCACGACATGGTAGAGTGGGCTGCAGAGTGTCATCTAGCACCTTTACAGGAAGGACAGCAAAAGACAGAGTATCATCCGGACATTCAGAAGATCAGAATCAAGCATGATAAGGTGTTTAATGATATTCCGCCAGGTAGACCTCCAGATAGAGGGATAGAGCACATTATTGAGCTCGAGGAGGGTGCAAAACCCGTCATGATAACTCCTTACAGGCATCCGAAAAGATTGAAGGATGAGATTGAGAAGACCATAAAGGAGTTACTGGCTATGGGTCACATTAGACCTAGTAAGTCGCCGTTCGCTTCTTCTGTTGTATTGGTGAAGAAGGATGGAACGTTGCGCATGTGCATTGACTACAGGGTCCTGAATAAGAGGACAATTAAAAATAGATACCCGATACCGAGGATAGATGAGTTGATTGATGAGCTTCATGGGGCATGTTATTTTACGAAGATTGATTTACGGTCGGGTTATCATCAGATTAGAGTCCGTGAGCAGGACATAGAGAAGACACTTCTCCGATGTCATTGTGGAAATTGAAGTTCAGAGTGATGCCATTTGGGCTCACTAATCCATCTAATTTCATCATCGGCGAACGAGTATTTCGCTTTTTACCGTCGGTGAGGTTTGTGTTGGTTTTCTTCGGCTTTAATATCTTGATCTACAAATGGACTCTGGCAGAGCACTCGGCAACAATTTGGAGACAAAGGTTGAGCATTTTGGAGAGGGGAGTCCCAACGCCTAAGGAGTCCAAGTGTGACTTGACCGGGAACAGTATCTTGGTCATAGCTATCGGGCAGTAGATGGAGCGCGCATGGATCCCCGAAAAGATCCCATGCCATAGTTGATCGGGCTCCAATAACCGCCAACCCTCGACGCAGCTTCGGAGAGGGTTTCTGCTTGTGCGGGATTCTATCAGAGGTTCGCGGAATGGCTATTCACCTACATGCAGCCCCATGACAGCATTCGGGCGAAAAGGGGCGCTGTTCGACTTCGAGGTACGTGAGTGTTTTGTGAAGTTCAAGGAGTTGATGACCACTTCTGTCTGCTTTTAGCAATTCACTTCATCAAGCCGCTTTTGAGCTCAGCGCAGGATGCACGTGAGGGAAGATTGCGGTGCTTATTGCAGCCAGCACCCGAATAGTTTATGAGAGCCGCAAGCTCGTAGGGACCCAAGCGCTTATACGCATATATGATAAGGATGCCAAGATTATGCATGCCTTGGCAAAATTTAGACAATACCTTGTTGGCAGCAAATTTTGCATCAAGACTGATCATAACAGTCTACGACACTTCTTGGGGCAGCGAGATCTCAATGACAGACAACAGAAGTGGGTCGTACAGTCATAGTTTATGACTTTGATATTTCATATAACAAAGGGACACGTAATCCAGGGCAAATGCATCTTCACCTGAGACCATAATTTGGGCAATTCAAGTGGTTCGATTTCGTGAGGGATTGGAGGCATTTGATAGTGGCAGAGTATGCCAAGGACAGTTGGGCCTCCAGTATTGTCGAGGGATCAGCAGTTGACACTAGATACACACTTGTGAATGACTTGATCATTTACAAGCACAGGATATTCCTGATTCCCGGTTCTGAGGTGAAGAACATGGTTATGCGAGCCTTTCATGATATTCCCACAGCAGGACATCCCGGTTACTTCAAGACTTACAGGCAGATACGGGAGAGGTTTACGTGGAAAGGTCTCAAGAGAGATGTTCTTCAGTATGTGCGTGAGTGCCCCGTTTGTCAGCAGAACAAGCAGGAGAATACTCACCCGGCAGGTTTACTACAGCCACTTCCGATTCCTGACAGGAAGTGGGAATGCCTGTCGATGGATTTTATCACGGGCTTGCCTAAAGCCCAAGGGCGTGATTGTATATACGGTTGTGGACGGGCCATCAAGTATGCCCACTTCTTCCGGACACCACGACTTCTTGCCACGCACACACGTGGGCGCAGGTGTTCTTTCTCGGTGAGATATTCGACTACATGGGTTGCCCCTGAGCATCGCGGAGGATGCATAGTCGGTTCCCGAAAATCTCCGCGTGAGGTCTTCAGCTTTGTGGGACCGAAGCTTACACCGAGCACCAAAGCACCATCCAATGCACACATGGGCGCATGTGAGATAGTGGATTGCAAGTGGAGGGATATCTCAGGAACTATATTGCAGGGCAGCAGAAGGCGTGGGTCAAATGGATACACTTGTGTGAGTATTGCTACAACTCGACATTCCATATGACCATACAGATGTCACCATTCATGGCGTTATATGGGTATGAGGCGCCAAGTTTCCTAGATTTGCTACTGAGCGATAGCAGAGTGCCTAGTGCAGGAGGATGGTTGCAGGAGAGTCAGGACACTATGAGGGCTCTCAAGGAGAATATTGCAAAGGCACAAAATCAAAGTAAGCGTGATGCGATCGTAAGAGGACCTGAGAGGCCGAGGTTGAGACATGGTTTACCTCATGTTCACTATCGTCACCCACCTTTTTAGAAGAGGGTCAAAAGCTCAAGCTACGCATATGGTCCTTCGTGATCTTGAGGAGAGTTGGCTAGGTGGCTTTACTTAGCTTGAGCTTCCGCCAGAGCGTGGTACACAACGATTTCTTTCATGTGTCACCAAGAAGGCGGTCATCGTGTGGTACCGCCTCCTGGCAGCCTTACCCCTTAGATGATGAGGGAAAGTTGATCTTAGTACCGAAGTCCATCCGGAGTACGTGAGAGACAGCCATGCTTGAGGACTATCGTGGAAGTCCGTAAAATGGAGAGATTTGCCGCTGAGGGATGCGACATGGAGAGCAAGGAGATTCTCAAAGATCCTAAGATTGAGATTGCTCGAGGGCAAGCAATTTCGTGAGGGGCGACCGTCATGTCCCCTTCTGACATCTCTCTAGGTCGTGATTGGCTTCCACACCGTAGGGCCTATAGACCTGGATAGAGGGTCACTGTGAGCTTGGCTCACTGAGTTTGGATCAGCTTGTCTCTTCGCCTGCCCGGACGCAGACTACTTGCACTGCTATTTTTAGTGTAGCCCCTGCAAAAGTGCAGGGACCACCAATATTTTTAGTGCATGGCTTCTATGGCATCGGGAATCACTTCCAGTTCGTCAGCATCAGACGGATCAGTCATCGGGTTAGAAACGAGGAAGATATTAATATTTGATCGTATTGATTAAATATTAATTATTTAATGTTTATATTATAAAGTTATAATTTAAAATTATAACTTAAGTGATTGCCTTGAGGGGTGCGCCCATCATCAGAAGGGGCCAGTTGCACATTTAATTTATGATTTAAATATTTGACGGAGAACTATGGAGAAATAAGAAAATTAAAAAGTCAAATATTAATTAAAACCCTATTCTTGAGGAAATCGCACTTTTCAGCCTTAAGAGGGTTTTGCATTGGAATTTGTGCCATTATGTGATTATTGAGTTTTGAGAAACTGATCAAATTGATCTGAGCCTGAGACTTTAGGGTTTCGTGTTCAACTTCCTTGGGGAACGAGCCATCTCCAGCGGAAAGCAATTCAGAGAGTGTGCAATATCACTTGATCTATTGCCTACAGAGGTTTTCTTATTCAGAGAAAACTACAGAGCTTCAGAGATTGTTTATTGACAAAGATTCTTCAGAGTTTTTCATCCAGACAATATTTATTCATCAAGGCGCCCATCTCAGAGACACAAACATTGATATTGGGAGAAGTCCGTACAACATTCATTGCTGATCTGACAGGCCGTACATTTCTGTCAGGCCGTACCAGCAATAAAAGACGTGCTCCTTGTCTTGACTCATACGCCTATCTTCAGAGCTCAGTCATTCACCATCTGGAGGTGCTGGGGGTTGCTAGACACATTGGGGATCATCAGACTGGAGAAAGACCAAGCATTTATTACAGCCGTACAATTCTGTACTTTTCAGCTGTGACAGAAACTACCAGGTTTTTTCAATAAAATTCATTCTTTTACTTTGCATGTTTCAAAAATCTCATTGTACTGTTTCCAGTTGATGAAATAAAAGAGACGCCTTCATCCTAGCTTGTATTTGCTACCATATTGAAGATCTAGCAATTTTTTTAAGAATTTATTATTATTTTCTGTAAAAGCCGTACTATTCATTATTGCATTAAAAATCCAAAATTTGCAAAAAAATCACAAAAACCCAAAATCGTCAGAAAAACTCAAAAACACAGTCAGATTCAGTGTCAAGGGGAAACTGGGGTTTCTACATGGGTTGCCTCAGAGCATAGTTAGCGACAGGGATAGTCGGTTCCTGAGTCACTTCTGGCAGGAGGTGTTTAGACTTTCTGGAACTGAGCTTACACCGAGCACCACCCGCAGACCGATGGTTAGACGGAGATAGTGAACAAATGGGTGGAAAGCTACCTCAGGAATTACATTGCAGGGCAGCAAAAGGCGTGGGTCAAGTGGATATACTTATGCGAGTATTGTTACAATACCACCTACCACATGACCATTCAGATGTCCCCATTCATGGCGCTGTATGGGTATGAGGCGCCTAGTTTTCTTGATTTGCTACTAAGTGACAGTAGAGTGCCTAGTGCTGGAGATTTATTGCAGGAGAGTCAGGACATTATAAGGGCTCTTAAGGAGAATATTGCTAAGGCACAGAATCAGCAGAAGCAATATGCCGATCAGAAGAGGACAAAGAGATCTTTTGAGGTGGGAGATATGGTATATCTTATGATACAGCCCTGCTGACAGTCTACTCTCAGGAAGAGTGGGTCCGAGAAGCTCAAGCCACGGTATTATGGTCCTTTCAGGATTGTGAGGCGTGTTGGAGAAGTGGCTTATGAGCTCGAGCTTCCAACGGATAGTAAGGTCTACAATGTTTTTTGTTGGCATAAAAACTAACACCTCTGGAGTGCAGGTTTGTACGGACAACTATGCACACTGCGTAATGAGTGCTCTTCAAATTAGGAGGGGAAGCTCCCTCGTAGTGCTGGAATGCATGGAAAAGAAAAGTAATCTAAGTCCTATCTTTTTGTTCTCGCCTTAGAAGAGGTAATAAGGTTAAGAGGTGTCCAAGAACCTGTAGCGCTAAGGGGATTTTCTCGTTTCCATCATTAACTACAACTAAGCTAACTATTTTGGGTTCCATCCAGCTCTCAAGAAAACAGCATGAGGAAATGGAGTAGGGTTTGACTATTAGACGATAAACGTGTATAGATTCTCAACTTGAAGGCAAGGTGGCGCATCTATCAGCTCAATCTAGACAAGTTTATTGGTAACAACATCACACGATAAACTAGATACGGATTCTCTACTTGAAGGCAAGGTGGTGCATCTATTATCTCAATCCGAATTAGTTTATTGTCCACGACAACACACGATAACCAAGTGCAGATTCTCTACTTGAAGGCAAGGTGGCGCAACTATCATCTCAATCTGAACAAGTTTATTAAGCACAAAAACAAATTTCTCTAAACTATGGGAAGAATTCACCATGACAATCGCATGAAACCCTATGTGGCATAACAATTGATCATAATAGTAAAGACTCACAAAACAGATTTATCATTACAATCACATGAAACCCTATGTGGCATAACAATTGATCATAATGGTAAAGATGCACAAAACATATTTCATTCAAATCCACCACACACCAGCAGAAGGAAATAATGAAATGAAGAGATGAGCCCCAATAAATAAAACTATACAAATATAACTGGAAACTACAACACGCTAAATCAAACATCTAATCTAAAATGGACAACAGCATGCACATCCTTATTGGAAAGTAAAGCAATCGGAACACCACACGCTAACGTAAACCCTAAATACAACTCTAAGTGAATAAAGATAATCCCAGAATAGACATGCATGAGATGAGACAACGAGATAACTTGAAAAGGTAATGCCAAGTTTAACTCCTGTGTGTAATGTCTATCCCGAGAGGTGGGAACTGAAGTCTACTGGCTGTGATCCTGAACAATCAATCCCTCAACGAGATTGTTAACTGCATCAGCATCTGAATGTCAGCAACTTGAGCAATCTTGGCAATCTTTGCACACTCAAACTAGTATTTCACTGACTTGTAACTTTGGCGGCTCCGTAATTGAAGTGATGGCGACTATCTCCTCTGCAGCTTGATGCTTCTGACACTTTTGCATGACGAAACTGCGAGATTTGACTGCGCACACTCTGTTTGTGAGAAATGCAAATGAACTTGCTGCACACGCAAAATTCCAACAGTATCAACACTCTAAACCGACTTTGGAAGACAATCGGCTATACGAGGCATGCAACCATATGAATTTGAGTGACTATGCCTGTTAATCTTCTAAATGCACTTGATACAAATCGGTCTCAACTTTTCTGATGAAATCATGAATTCAGTTTTGCATGAACTACACTCTGAAAAACTCGCCTGTTGACTGTGAACACGGCTATATTCTAACAACTTTTCTGGAAAACTAAAAATAGCCTGCTGAGGCTAAAAATAGCCTATCAAAGGACAATTTTCACGGAAAAATCTGAGATATGGGTTTTGTCCAGAAAAAGATTTTAAAACAACCCAGAATGTCAGATTTGCGAAAATTTGACTTCTACTCGACCATGCAAGGAATTTTCAGTTGAGAAAATTAGAGCCTCGAGAACTAATGCTCTGGAGTAAATTTTCCTGAAAAATTCTGGCACATGGGTTTTCTCGAGGAAGCTATTCTGAATCAACCCAGATGATTTGTTTTGCCAAAAGTCGCCAATTCTTCAAACATGTGAAAGAATTTAAGATGAGAAATAGAAGAATTTAAGACAGAAGAAAGAAGTTTTTAGTGCTCTGCTTCTGCTAAAATCGCCATCTTGTCTGAAGTCTACTGATAATTCTGACTTGTACCTGCAAAGAAAGTGTTTTGATGTCTTCGCCAATGATTGTTGATGAAGAATTTGCCTTTTGTCAAAACCCTGGTGGTTCTCAAACTGAAACCCTGATATATTTTTGTTTGTTTGCAAGTTTTTCGTTTTTTTGTAATTTTTTGAGGTTTTCAGGCAAATAATGAAAATTGCGATTTTACTGAGAAAATGCTAGAAAAATCTAAATAAATTCTAAATACATGAAATTACTCAGATCTTGCTCAGAGAACTTAGGCGCTTCATAATATTTCACTTCCAGATGATTTACAATAGCCAGATACTGAATATGGAGGAAATACAAATTATTTTAATAAGAAAAAACCTGATTTCTTCAAGTGGCGGCTGCAGCAATATGAGGAAGGTACGGCCAAATGAATGAAGAATCTCCAGGCTCAAAAATCGATGCACAACCTCAGTTGACCAAGGCGCCCCACATTCAAACACCAGAAGCTGATGAAATGAGGCGTTGCTCCAGAGGTAATAAAGTACGGCCTTGCTGGTACGGCCTGACAGCAGCAATTAATGAAGTACGGCCTTTGGAATTTGTGCCCCAGTCTCTAATGAATGATCTCTGATAGATTCGCCTTTACTTCCAGATGAAGTTCTCTGTAAATCTCTGCTAAAATGAATGGATAAGCTCAGTCTGTGACTTCTGGATGAAATCACCAAGTGCAAGCTTCAGCTGGTATTTCACAGCCTCAGTCTGCCTGATCTCTGAAGAGGTTTCGTTCTCCAGAAACGATCGTCTGCCAATAACCCTAGGGTTTGCAAACTCCAAAGCTCAGATACAAGAAGACAAAATTGAATAATAATCAGCATAGTTCGATTTTGCCTTGAGAAGAAACATATATCCTCTTTGAAAAGTTCGACCTAAATCTCCTTTGAAATAATCATTTAAATAAATGATTTAATTTTCACCTTTTGACTTAGGAGAAATGATTAATTATTGGCGTCCACTTTTAATGAGTATTAAATACTCATTAAGTCACATTTTAATAGTTTATTATAAAGTATAATGAATACTTTATAATTTTAAGCCAAATAATTAAATATTTCAATATTTCAATAAAGTGACTTTATTATAAAGTCAAATTATTAAATATTTAATAACTCATTAAATACTCCTTATTTCTCCGTCAAATCAATCAACTGCTGAACTGGGTCAAATCTGAGCTGAATAATTGCACCAGGTGCCCTGCCCGAAATAGTAGCGTCCGCCTGACCTAACTTTCTAAAAATAGAAAGTTCTCTGAAAAAGCTCTCTGGAAGATTCTGCGAAGGCCCAACCTGACACACTGCAAACTGGAGCTATCAAACACTGAGCAACTGCCAAAAATGATCCTCTGAACACTCCTGTCAGCCTACGAGGATCGAATGATAGGCTAACCTCGTCACCAGCTGTGCTGACTAGGATGGGGACATGACACCTTTGGTTTGCTAAAATTCGCCTTTGCTCTGAAAATACGAATTTGCCTTGAAGATACACCTTTGCCTTGAAGAAATACGAATTTTGCTTGAAAAATATGAATTTCTCTTAAGAAAAACGAATTTCTCTTTTGCTTTGTGAATAATAAATGAAGATGGCGCCATGTTTAAATAAGAAATTTGCACCAACTTGTTGACTGCAAGATTTAAAACCTCAGCTGAAAATAGAAGGCTTCTGATTGGACCCCTTTCAGTTACACTGATACTGACACTGAGTCCGGAAATAAATAATAATAAATTAATATTCATCATGCAATTTGCAAAGGCATCAATTTTAGAGATTCGCCATTTTAATGCCAAAATATGCAAAATAAATATTAAATATTATTTAACTTCAGTTGACAATTCGAATGAAGCTTTAGGATTCACCGTTAGACTTCACCGATTCCAAAAAGTCATCATCTGAGCTCATAGGCGTCCATTTGCTCAAGATATTGCACTTTTTTATTAACTTCCTATTTTATAGCTGACAGCAAAGTCACGACTGGCCAACTTCAATACTGATTTCTGAGTGACCGAGAGATGCTGAGATCAAGCTGGAGAATTCATCGGAAAGCCTACTGAACAAGGAAGAAATGTCTGCTGGGAGACACTACTGCAAAATGCATCGTTTAACACCCTGAAAAATTAGGCGCCCCTGTTTAAATTCATTTACAGGTTCTAGACTTAAAACCATTTTCCTAAACTGCCATCTGACACTTCAAACGGCTGCTGACGGCAAATGGTGAATCCTGCTGATAGGAAACAAAGCTCACTGCATGCCTGGAGACATTCTGCATCCAACGGATATATGCACGACATCTGAAAGTTGTATTAAGGGCCCCAAAAGTAAAAGCGCCCCTGGCTCTTAGTTGCACTGACACCACTTTGACGAAAGTCGAACTTTCAACCAGATGCCCTACTTTGACCTCTGGTATCTGGAGCTGGGATGACCCGATTCAGGCACTATCTGTATTAACGGACAGCCAGAAGGGCCCACAAGAGAAGTCATTAGAGGTGACGAAGCAAGAAAACTGCTTCTAAGACCTCAAAAACGCCAGTGCATATTTTATTTAAAATATCTACTCCAGACTTGGGCCATTTTCCGAATATCTTCACTTTTCAGCATTTCGCCAAAGACCTCGCACGTACGAGCGTTTGCCAAATCCCGAAGGCTGACGGCTGAGCTCGTTGAATAGATAAAGTAATTACGCTCAAGTCTCGTGAAGACTTCGAACGCGAACGACCTCATCTGACAGGCCAAAAGGCTAGGCGCCTCTGGACTGTAGAAATACAATGAAAACTTTATGTTGGTCCGCCCGTGAAATTACGTGCTTGGTAGAACCTCTGCCACGATCACCCGAAACGTCGAAACGACAAGCTGGATGGTGCGTCGCGAAGCTGGACTAGAGTAGTACTGATGTCAGGAAGACTTCGTCTGCAAATTTCACCATCTTAAGGATCCTTTTAACCAGCGCCCCTGAGCTGTAGTTGCGTTGGAAACACAACGAAGAAGCTCTGAAACGTGAAAACTCCATTATAAGCTGATCTTCAGACGACGGCTGCCGGAACTCTAGGACTCGGATGACTGCGTTTGATATCTCGTTGGACGAGCAGACTAGTCGTGAACAGATTGACTATATGAGCCACCAGAAATACCAGAATCTACCCCCCCTTTAAGAAGGGTGCCTTCAAGCTATAGGCGCGCTTTCTGCTGAAAAAGGACAAATTCCTCATATGTAAAACTTTGGGAATTTCAACTTCTGTCGCCAGTTGTCGGAGCTGTGGGTCTCGAAAAGCTTCGCTGGATAGCTCGTCGGATAGCCAGACCAATTCTGAAGAGATTGACTGTATGCATGAGCATTTTCAACAAGATCTTGACCTTCAAAAAGAAGGGCGCCCCTAGGCTACAGGTGCGCTTTCTTGCTTTTCTCTGAGAAATCTTCATAATTTAATCACTAAAAACTTCGTCTTGACCACTAAAATGATCATGCGAAAGCATAGTTGTTGTCGTGAAATGCTTCTTCATCGTGAAATGTTCCATTCTAAGCCTCCGATGTAGGTTCTGATCAATAGAACTGCCTTTGACTGACAAAATACTGATAAAACTCCATGCTTGATATTGCCCAAAATTGTATTTTACATCATTTTAGCAAGGTTTAGACTCTTTTATGCAAAATGCCTTGATGAAGCAAAAATTTTGGTTTTGGGTACAACATTTTTCATGTGTCACGTCTCAAGAAGGTGTTGGGACATCGTGTGGTACCTTCAGCAGTATTGCCTCCCTTAGATGATGAGGGAAAGTTGATTTTAGTACCTGAGTCGATCCTGGAATACAAAGAAAGACAGCTACGCAGGACCATCAGGGAATATTTGGTGAAATGGAGAGATTTACTAGTGGAGGATGCTACGTGGGAGAGTGAGGAGATTTTGCAGCATCCGGAGTTGAGATTGCTTGAGGACAAGCAATTTCAGGAGGGGCGGACTGTACTGACCCCCTTCCAATTGACATCTCTCAGTTCTTAAGATTAGCATATTATGTGACCCTCGTAGGCTGATAGGGTGGATAGAGGGTCTTGTTGAGGCATGGCTTGGCTTCAGATTATCAGAATCATTCAGTTGGCTTTCGTTCGGGGTCATTTGGACATCTTTTGCTTGACTTACTATTTTTAGTAAGTGGAGACACTCAGCAGAGCACCGCTGCTATTTTTAGCAGTATGGTCTGGTCATATGCAGATTCAGTCACTTATCATCTAGCTTCAGACGGTTCGTCAATCGGACTTATATTGAGAGAAATATTAATATTTATTTGCCAAAATAAATATTAATTAAATTGAAGATTATTATATAAAGTTATAATATAATTTAATATTATAATTTAAGTGATTATTTGAAGGGGGTCGACCATCATGGAGAAGGGGCCATTTTTAATTAATGATTATAATTAAAAAGGCGTCCAAACTATTGAAAGATTAAAAGTGAAAATCCAGGTTTTATTTAAATGATGCTTTTTGAAGGAAATCGACCCAACTGAGAAGATATAAGTTTTCTTTGTGAAAACTTCATTCATTATGTTATGAAAATCGATTTTAGCCACTTCTTCCTTCAGAGAACGGAGCCAAGGGTTTCAGTTGTCTTTTTGCATTGGAGAACGAGCCATCTTCAGTGTTGCAGTTTAGAGGCTGTGAGATATCAGCTGATTTATTGCCTGCAGTTGAATAACTTCATTCAGAGGTTATTACAGATCTTACTGTGAGTTCTTAATAGTCAGTGTTTTGGATCGATTCCTTTCCAGAGGGGAATATTTTTCATTTGCCATCAGTTCTCAGACTACTGGCGCACTTCCCAAGATAGTACGGATTTATTTGCTGCTGTGTGAAGGCCGTACTTTTCCTGTGAGCTTGGACGCCTTGATTTTTGGTCCTCTGCCTGCACCAGATGGGACGCCTTGGTAACTGGGTCAGCTTGCAACAATATCGAAGCTGGAGAATGTCTTTCTGAGGTTGGTCGTGCAAATTCTTCATCATTCTGGGGCGGCTACAATCAGCAAATCAAGTTTTTAAATAATGCAATCAGCTTTGCCTTTTTGTCTGCATGCTAGGGTTTCAATATTGTAAGCATTGAGAATGTATAAATAAACCATTTGCTATCGATTCAAGGATCTATATGTGTCAGTTTTCATCTCATTATATTTATTAAAGATTTTAGAAGTATTTCTTTCAAAATCGCATTATGTTCTTTTCATGCAAAAACCTCAAAAAAATAAAAAAAACCTTCAAAACACAAAAAAACAATCAGTTTGAGCATAAGGGTTGAAGTTGAGCCAGAAGGGTTCTTTACACTATCCAGCCTTATAATCCTAGTAAAAGATTGTGACATCTCTTACCATGCCTTCTAGATACCTTATGTAATGTCCCCTTCTCGAGCATGATCTTTCCAGTTGATCGTTGGCCTATTCCGGAGACCCATAGGCTACTTGGAAGGTGAAATTAGGGTTTCGTGTTTTGGAGGATGCTTTTGCTCGAGGTTGGTTGTTTTAATGGCGGTTTCTTTCTGGGTTTTCAGAGAGCTTCGCAGTGGTATGTTTTTCTTGGCATTCCGAGCACTTTCTGGAATTTACTATTTTTAGTAAATTCTATTTCTGGTAGTTGTCCTATTGGTTTCGACACGATTGGCTTTCTACTTCAGACTGATCAGTTGGCTTACTCATTTTTGGCTTTGGGGCACAATTGGAGAGATAAGTTCGAATTATTTTAATTAAGTCATGTTTTAATGTTATATTTTAACATTGAACCCCCCTTGGCCTAGCTACATCACTTTAAGTTGTTTTAAAAGATGTTCCTTTTGGGTGGGCGCTTCATTGAAGGAAATTAATTATATTCCTTATAAAGAAAGTTTAATCCAAGCATAAATTGGACACCAACTTCAAGGAGGAGATAAAGTTGATATTAAAAGTCAAAGTTTTGCTTGGGAAAGTGGGACGCCACCTATTGGAGGATTAGGGTTTGGTTCAAAAAAGAAGATTAGGGTTTCTAGAAGGGTCCTCTGGAAATTATAAAAGGAAGCCATTGGTTCCTATTTGGATTATCTTTTGTCTACATGAATGTTATGCTACCGGATTGGCTGTGGGATTGCTTCGAGGAATGTAAGCCTCCTAGCTTGGCATTGCTTCTCGCTTGAGAGATAGCGACTAGTGGTGAGGTAGTGTAGTTTTGAGTGATTTGTAGTAAGGTTGCATTGTAGAGTTGTTCTGTCATTTGGTGATTTGTTGTTTGCTTTTTCATGTCATTTTCTGGAGTTGCTGATATCATAGCAGTTTGTAGTTTTCATACATATCTTTGAAAATAAAAATAGCATCATTCTGGGTATTGCACCATTCTATTCTCTAGGCTAGGGCGCCCCTTTGAGATTATTTGCAGATTTTAATTTGATGAACTTGATTTTTAAGAGCAAATCGCCCCTTCTAGCTTGGCCGCCCCTTTTCAAAGCATTGGGAATCGTGTTTAAAAGTTACAAGGGATTTAAGGGTGGTTTCATGATTGCATCTTGGTCTCATCATTCATAGTAAATCTTTGCAACAGATTTGAGATCATTTGGGTGAGAAATGAGAGAGTTATGAGCATTTTGATAGGGATCTGTGTTGCTGGTTATATATTTTAGAGTGCAGGTCTGTCATAACAGATTTGAGAAATCCGCATTTTCCTTCTTGGATTGGTGCTAGGAAATCATTAAAGGCTTTGTGAGAGATTCCTTGTTGCAAAAAAATTTGAAGAGCTCTAATACTTGATCTTGTAGGCATTAAATATTTCATATTGTAAGTTGAACAGTAGTACTGTCAGCAGTCCTCTAATCTTGCTTATCATGTTTTGTAATGATTACTTTACTCCCTGAAGTTGCATTGTATTTCTTTATATCTCCGTCATATGGTAGCTCCCATTCCCTCTCGGGTTGGAAAGCACATTCTTGACGTCGAGTACTTCAGTATTCTTGCTTACTTCCCTTAATTGCATTGTAAATCTTAGCACCTCCATCATATGGTAGCTCCCATTCCGTCTCGGATTGGAAAGCACATTCTTGACGTCGAGTATCTTCAATTTATTAGTTGGTAGGGATCCTCTAACCACATGCTCGTCGTTCTCCGGCGCATTCTTGGTTAGAGTTCATTGTATCAGCATTTCTTTTAGATCCTCTGACCAATTCTCACACCTTGCCCACATCGGGATCCTGGTGTACATTCTGGTTAGAGTTGCTTCAGTATCGTTTTGGTTTTGAGCTAACCCTAATGACTATGTATTGCTCTACTTATTGTAATTGAAAATTTGAAAAAAATTGGCTCGGAATATTTCACCTTATTCTTAAGAGTATCTAGCCTTAAAATCTCGGAAGCGAGCTTTTCACTTCGCAGGCCTTATGGACACCCTATTTTGGTGTATCCATCCTTGAGATCTTCAAAAGAACCTTGGCTCTGTCGGGGTTTATGGATACCCTATTTGGGTATGTCCATCTTAATTCTTATATGCATTCATCATTGTAATGCAATATGACATATTATCCGCAAAGGAGGTTCTTCTGCAAGGGAGATGACTTATATTGAAAATTCTATTTCTTGTTCTAGTCAAGGCCCTTTATGGTTTTCCGTTCATGAATTTTGTTTATCTTTAAATGCCTTAATAGTTTCTTCCTTTTCCCATGTGGAATCTTCTTCAAGGAGTCCCTTCCATTGGATTAGAGACTCGGTAATGATCCTATTCCTCAATTTCCTTTCTCTGGTGTCTAGAATAAATTCTGGCTCTAAAGTAAGTTGTCCTTCCTCATCTAGAGGAGGTAAGAGTCTCTCTTGTCTCTATATCCGATGCTTCATCTATTTTATGTATTTGTCTCTTCTTGCATTGGTGGTCTTGTCTAGTTCTTTCCATTTGAAACATAAACCTTTCTTCATTAATTCTTCCCTTCATTTGATTGCTTCCTTGCCTTGGCATTGGTGTCCCATAGTTCATGGTTCCCTTGCAAAAGTAGAATTCTCTTTCTTTATTCTCTCTACTCGTTTAATTTTCTTCCACAAGATGGCAGGATTATGCTCTAATATCATTGTAATGCCCCTGTCCTAATTTTCCCTAGAATTCCCCTATGAGGGGCAATTTCCACAAACTAGGGTTAGAGTTTTCACCTTGTCAAATTGTGATGTCCCCATCCTAGTCAGAGCAACTGGTGACGAGGTTAGCCTATTATTCGATCCTCGTAGGCTGACAGGAGAGTGCAGAGGATCATCTGGGGCAGTTACTCAGTGTTTGGTAGCTCCAGTTTTGCAGTTGTGTCAGGTTGGGCCTTCGCAGAATCTTCCAGAGTGCATTTTCAGGAACTTTCTATTTTTAGAAAGTTAGGTCAGGCGGAAGCTGCTATTTTGGGCAGGGCACCTCGTTCAACCATTCAGCTCAGAGTCGACCCAGTTCAACAGTTTGATGATCAGACGGAGAAATAAGGAGTAATTAGTGATTTATTAAATATTTAATATTTTGACTTTATATTAAAGTCACTTTATTGAAATATTTAAATATTTAATTAATTGGCCTGTTATAAAGTATTTATTATACTTTATAATAAAGTATTAAATTTTGACTTAATGAGTATTTAATATTCATTAAAATAAGGACGCCAATTATTAATGATTTCTCCTAAGTATAAAAGTGCGAATTAAGTCATTTATTTAAATGATTAATTAAAAGGAGATTGGGTCGAATTTTATCAGAGGTATATATTTTCACTCAAGGCAAAATCGAACTATTATGAGATTATTATTCGACTTTGTCTCTTTTGCTCTGAGCATTGGAGTTTGCAAACCCTAGGGTTTTTGGCAGACGAACGTTTCTGGAGAACGAAAACTCTTCAGAGATTTGGCAGACTGAGGCTGTGCAATACCAGCTGAAGCTTGCACTTGGTGATTTCACACAGGGATCACAGACTGGGCTTATTCATCTATTCAGACAGAGATTTACAGAGTTATTTATCTGGCAGTGGAGACGTCTTCATCAGAGATCATTCTTCAGAGTCTGGCACAAATCCCAAGGAGCCGTACTTTAACATTTATTGTTGTACCTGACCGTACCAGCAAGGCCGTACTTTTATTTCTCTGGAGCAACACCTTCATTCTTCAGATTCTGGCGATTGGATCTAGAGCGCCTTGATCTACTGGAGATTTTGCATGGATTTTCGAGCCTGAAGATTCTTTCATTTATTCTGGCCGTACCATCTTCATTTACTGCAGCCGCCATCAGGTTCTTTAGGAAATAATTTATTTCTTATTCATTTATCAATTTTCATCATTGTAAAAAGCTCTAAAAAAATAATAAAATAGTGCGCCCATGTTCTCTGGCATATTTGAGCTTATTCCGTGAAGTTTTAGAATTTATTTGAATTTATTAGCATTTTAGAAGAAAATCACAGCTTTTAAGTTCATTTGCAAAAACTTCATAAAACACAAAAAAATCACAAACTTGCAAAAACCCAAACAAATCAGTAGTTTTCGAATTGAGAACCATCAGGGTTCCGACAGTGGTATCAGAGCACAGATCTCCTGCCATCCTGTGCTTTTTCAATGCTTTTTCATAATACAGTGTGCTTTTTAGTGCTTTTTCATGAACAGAGATACCATTCACTACATTAAAAGTGTAGGGACAGGCAAAGACGAGGATTGGACAGGTCCACCTATCCCTGAAGGTCAGACAATGTCAGGAGTACTTGGTATTCACAGATCCAGTTCTAACAGTAGTGAAAACAGTGTTGCAACCCTAATGGTAGATCGTGAGATTCCTGCAGAGACACGTAGGGATCCAGGGAAGGCACATGCAGAGGGTGATATTACAGATGAGGAGTTTAGACGGAGGCATGATAACATGATGGACATGATGTCTCAGTTGATGGGTACCATTAGACAGTATACGCCCACACAGCCACACTACATACAGATTGGACAGACGAGCGGGACTACACCAGTGGATCAGCCATTGGCATCAGCACCTCGACAGCCGTCACCGATCTATCAGGAGCGTAGGCCAGGTCAGCCTACTTTCTTACCTAGGAAGACTCCACCACAGACTCCAGGGGCAGAGCATCAGGGGCAGCATCAGGAGTTTCAGCCACATAATGGCATGTCCGTGGCAGACTTGACGAGATTTCATGGTGAGTACATGTCACTAGCACCTGAGATCCGGCAGGCACTTACATTTCATGAGTTTATAGATGTTTATAAACCCAGAGGAGGAGGCAAATTTGACCGTAGACCCCCTCACCATCAGCAGCCGCAGCCACAGGTGAACAGGGATTTGCAGTATGCGGTTAGCAAGATTACATTGCCATATTTTGATGGGTCTGAAAAGACATCAGCGAGGTCTTGGGTCAAAAAACTGGACAATTACTTATCACTTAGGCCTATGCAGGAGGATGAGGCCATTAAATTTGCTACTTTGCATCTCGACGGAGTAGCGCATGATTGGTGGCACCACGGCATGTATACGCTTGGCCATCATGCAGTTAATACCTATCAGGAGTTCACTAGCAGGCTGATAGAGAGATTTGATAAAAAGGATCCAGAACTTTATTTCAGGGAGTTGGCTCAGCTCAGACAGACAGGTAGTCTGGATTCATATATTGGTGAGTTTCAGCGAGTGGCAGTTATGGTGACAGGGATTTCAGAACGGAGACTCATCATTCTCTTCGTTGAGGGTTTGACAGAACCCATGAGAGGTTGGGTTAAGGCTTTTGACCCTCCACACTTCAGGAGGCCATGCGGAAGGCACGAAGCATGGAGCTTGCCGCACCTCGCAGCAAGTTCAATTCAGGGTCAACACCATACACGAGGCCCAATAGGCCTTTTGATAGAAACAATGACAGGAATAAGCCTTTTGACAGGAGAAAGGATCAACCGGATCCTAAGAGACAGAATGCACCACCATTTGACAGGGAAACGTTGAATGAATTGCGTAAGAAAAAGTTATGTTTTTGGTGCAAGGCACCCTATGATGAAAAGCATATATGCCCACTTCGTCCGAAGGTCAAAAATAATCAAATGGAATGGTTTTACGAGGGCGAAGAGCAATCTGATCTGTCAGACCAGCAAGCTGATTCCGAGCCTTCAGATGATGAGAGGTCCGAAAATGAGGGTGAACATGAAGGTGGAAGGAAGCTACAGGAAGCCCATCTGACTAGCCTTCAGAGAGATGGTTCGTTTCGACTTCGTGGGCTCTTAGCAGGTCAGAAGGTGATCACATTGTTGGATACTGGTGCTACACACAATTTTATTGATGCACGTTTAGTGGAGAGGCGTGGCATCAGACAGAGGCTTTCGAGGGTATTCGAGTCAAGGTGGCCGACGGATATACTCTCGGTGTGACCGAAAGATTACTGATCTTCCGATGAGATTGAACAACTATGAATTCAAGACTGAATTCTATGTTGTTAATATGGGGGATACAGATGTGGTATTAGGGATGGCATGGTTGCACGATTTGGGTGAGTTCACCACCTACGACATGGAGATGAAATTCAAGGTTGACGGGAGACCACATGTCATCAAGCGATTCGTGACAGTAATCGAGGATGGTTTCATTCAGACGGATGGAGAGGCTCATTCGTCATGATATGGTTGACTGGGCAGCTGAGTGCATGTTGATGCCAGCCCAGCAGGAGCAGCAGAAGGGTGAGTACCACCCTGACATTCAGATCTTGAGGACTAAACACTCCAAAGTGTTTAGTGACATCCCACCTGGTAGACCTCCAGACAGAGGTACGGAGCATATTATTGAGTTGGAGGAGGGCGCAAAGCTCATTATGATCACTCCCTATAGACATCCGAAACGACTCAAGGATGAGATAGAGAAGACCATTAATGAGTTGTTAGCTATGGGCCATATCAGACCTAGCAAGTCTCCTTTTGCTTCATCGGTTGTATTGGTGAAGAAGAAGGACGGATCACTTCGGATGTGTATTGATTACAGGCAGCTCAACAAAAGAACAATCAAGAACAGGTACCCTATTCCACGCATTGATGAGCTGATAGATGAGTTGCACGGAGCTGTCTTCTTTACGAAGATTGATTTGAGATCAGGGTACCATCAGATTCAGATGAGGGAGCAGGATATTGAGAAAACCGCCAGGTGTCATTGCAGCCACTTCGAAGTTCTTGGTTATGCCCTTCTGGTTAACCTAATGCACCTGCCACCTTCGTGCCACTATGAACAAGGTTTTCGCTCATTGAGGAGAGATTTGTGTTGGGTCTTCTCCCACCTACATTTGGTTTATAGCAGGTCATGGACGCGGACCGGCTCATTTGATACGCCTTGGTATCTTAGCGCATGTCATTCTATGCTAAGGGAATCCAAGTGTGAGCTCTATGGAGGAGTTGTTATATCCAAGTACACTCACCATGCTAAGTGGGAGTGAGTATAGACCCCTAAAACCGAAGCATAGTTGAGCGGGTTTGCACTGGCGAACCCACGCACTTCTAGGTTTCATTGGGTTGTGTGCATTCTACAGGAGATTTGTTAGCGGGTTCTCACGTCACGCCGCACCCCTTACTGACTTGACGAAGAAGGGGGCTTTTCTTTGGTCACCACAGGCGCAAGAGTGCTTTGACAGGTTTAAGGTGATCATGACTTCATGTCCGGTGTTAGCATTGCCTGACTTTACGAAGTCATTCGATTTATTCTGTGATGCTTCAGGAGAGGGCATTGGTGCCATTTTGATGCAGGAGCGACACCCGATTGCATTTGAGAGCAGGAAACTCAGGGGTCCTGAGAGATTTTACAGTATTTATGACAAGGAGATGTTAGCCATTATGCATGCATTGGCTAAGTTCAGGCAGTACCTGGTAGGCAGCAAATTCAGTGTTCGCACAGATCATAACAGCTTGAAACATTTCCTAGGACAGCGAGACTTGAATGAGAGGCAGCAAAAATGGGTCAGTAAACTACAGTCGTATGACTTCGATATCACCTTCATTAAGGGGAAGCAGAATATTGTAGCTGACGCCTTGTCTCGCAGACCCCAGTTGAATGCCTTGGCAATGCATCACTGGAGGATTGAGGTATCGACATATTGTCAGTATGCTAAGAACCCAGCATGGGCTTCTAGCATTGTTGGACAGACAGAGCAGACGACAGTACACCGTTGTAGATGACTTGATCATTTACAAGGGGCGGATTTTTCTGGTTCCTAGTTCCGAGTTGAGGGATATAGTTCTGAGAGCCTTTCATGATCTTCCTATGGCAGGCCATCCCGAGTACTTCAAAACATATAAGCTGGTTCGGGAACGGTTTAATTGGAAAGGGCTGAACCGGCTGTATTACGCATGTCCGCGTGGAAAGGTTCTGCGGTGCCAATGTAACGCTGTGAGCACACTTATCCCGGCCGGATTGCTCCAAACACTTCCGACACCGGCTGTGAAGCGGGAGTGTTTATCGATGGACTTTATCACGGGTTTGCCGAAGCCTGTGGTAAAGATTGCATCTACGTAGTGGTTGATCGCTGACGTACACGCATATTTTTCCCGATTACTACTACTTTCACAGCATCGCAGACTGCAGAGCTATTTTTCGAGAGGTATTAGGCTGCATGGGTTGCCTCGGACGATAGTCGCTGATAGAGACAGTCGGTTCATAAGCAACTTTTGGCGAGAGTTGTTCGGGCTTTGTGGGACCGAATTGACACCGGTATCAGCCTACCATCCGCAGACAGACGGTGAGATTGTCAATAAGTGGGTGGAAGGTTATTTGCGTAATTATATAGCTGGTCAGCAGAGAGCTTGGGTGAGATGGATTTACTTGTGCGAGTATTGTTATAACTCGACTCACCATATGACGATACAGATGACACCCTTTATGGCTTTGTATGGGTATGAGGCGCCCAACCTTCTGGATTTGATATTGAGCGATAGCAGAGTGCCGAGTGCAGGGGATATGATGCAGAGTCAGCAGGACATTTTGAGGTCTCTTCGACAATATCCAGCGGGCACAGAATCAGCAGAAGCAATACTGATCAGAAGAGGGTTGAGCGTACTTTGAGGTGGGTGATATGGTGTACCTCATGTTGTAGCCAGATCGCCGCCTACCACTGCTAAGAGTGGGGGCGAGAAACTAAACCTTACTATGGTCCATTTCGTTGTCGCACGAAAGTGGCTGCTTATGAGTTGGACTTGTACCGATAGCAAGGTCCATAATGTATTTCACGCGCCTGGTGGCATTGGGTCATGTGACACCCTCTCCAGTTTTCCACCCCTTGATGACGAAGGGAAATTGATACTAGTACCGAGGCCATCCTCGAGATGAGAGAGAGACACCTTCGGAGGCGTGTGATCAGGGAATATCCGGGTCAAGTGGGAGAGATTTTGCCAGTTGAGGATGCTACATGGGAGTCGAGGAGATCTTACAAAGATTCAGAGTTGAGATTGCTTGAGGACAAGCAATTTCAGGGAGGGCGGACTGCGATGTCCCCATCCTAGTCGAGCAAGTGACGAGGTTAGCCTATTATTCGATCCTCGTGGTCACATGTGAGAGTGCAGAGGATCATGCATTCGTGTTTGGTAGCTCCAGTTTTGCAGTTGTGTCAGGTTGGGCCTTCGCAGAATCTTCCAGAGTGCATTTTCAGGAACTTTCTATTTTTAGAAAGTTAGGTCAGGCGGAAGCTGCTATTTTGGGCAGGGCACCTCGTTCAACCATTCAGCTCAGAGTCGACCCAGTTCAACAGTTTGATGATCAGACGGAGAAATAAGGAGTAATTAGTGATTTATTAAATATTTAATATTTTGACTTTATATTAAAGTCACTTTATTGAAATATTTAAATATTTAATTAATTGGCCTGTTATAAAGTATTTATTATACTTTATAATAAAGTATTAAATTTTGACTTAATGAGTATTTAATATTCATTAAAATAAGGACGCCAATTATTAATGATTTCTCCTAAGTATAAAAGTGCGAATTAAGTCATTTATTTAAATGATTAATTAAAAGGAGATTGGGTCGAATTTTATCAGAGGTATATATTTTCACTCAAGGCAAAATCGAACTATTATGAGATTATTATTCGACTTTGTCTCTTTTGCTCTGAGCATTGGAGTTTGCAAACCCTAGGGTTTTTGGCAGACGAACGTTTCTGGAGAACGAAAACTCTTCAGAGATTTGGCAGACTGAGGCTGTGCAATACCAGCTGAAGCTTGCACTTGGTGATTTCACACAGGGATCACAGACTGGGCTTATTCATCTATTCAGACAGAGATTTACAGAGTTATTTATCTGGCAGTGGAGACGTCTTCATCAGAGATCATTCTTCAGAGTCTGGCACAAATCCCAAGGAGCCGTACTTTAACATTTATTGTTGTACCTGACCGTACCAGCAAGGCCGTACTTTTATTTCTCTGGAGCAACACCTTCATTCTTCAGATTCTGGCGATTGGATCTAGAGCGCCTTGATCTACTGGAGATTTTGCATGGATTTTCGAGCCTGAAGATTCTTTCATTTATTCTGGCCGTACCATCTTCATTTACTGCAGCCGCCATCAGGTTCTTTAGGAAATAATTTATTTCTTATTCATTTATCAATTTTCATCATTGTAAAAAGCTCTAAAAAAATAATAAAATAGTGCGCCCATGTTCTCTGGCATATTTGAGCTTATTCCGTGAAGTTTTAGAATTTATTTGAATTTATTAGCATTTTAGAAGAAAATCGCAGCTTTTAAGTTCATTTGCAAAAACTTCATAAAACACAAAAAAATCACAAACTTGCAAAAACCCAAACAAATCAGTAGTTTTCGAATTGAGAACCATCAGGGTTCCGACACAAATGAATAGCTCCTTGATGATGTAATCTAGAATTGAAAACCTGCATTCAATCCATGAACAATATTCCCAAACGTGCATATGTACATTTGTTAGCATTAATCCATGGCAACACATTTATAGACTATCAGTAATACAACCTATTGTGAACTACGAGTAACGTGGGTGGGTCTGCCCGAAGTCATATACCAACCTAAGATGTTGTATACCACAACTCTCCCTGTTGGTGACTTATACTTGCTTTCCCCAACCATGTCCCAACCTCGGAAAACACTTTGCCCACTTGTGGGAAATTATTTATATTGTCTTGATCGCTGCCTATTATGTCCCCTTTTTGGGAAGCCCTAAATCTTGCCCTGATTTCCTGAAGATATCTTTTTATGATGGTCTAGTGTTCAGACTATATTCTTTTTCTTCTTTTTCCCGCTATGTATTCATCCGGTGAGATTATACTTGCAGTTTCCATAACTTCCGGTGATGATAACAGGTCCAGCAAAATATCACGGAAGGCACCATCAACAAACTCCCGCACAAAATGATCCCGACTTTCCACCAGCCGACCATGTATAGACTTCATGGTAATGCCCGACTATCTCCAGCGCTAAAACATGATCAACAATGTATGAAAAAACCTGATGGAGACTTTGATCGTGTATGGTCCTCAAGATATCAAACCGCCTGACCGAACAATAATAGTGTGTCATTACCAATCATTTGTAGTCTTCCATCATCACCCGTGTAGACCAAGCAATTATATATTTCAAAATAGAACTCCCAACCAGGATTTTTGGAAAATAATCCCATTTGTTTATGATCCAGCGATAGAATAGGGACACCAAATAGCAACAGAGAGTCAAATGCCTGATATCAAAGTCGACAGTGATTTGCATTTAGATCCTTGGACTCACTTCGAAGGACGCCAATACAGAAGAGTGGCTTCCGCCGCATCAACATGAAGACCCAACATCAGCCAGTAATACACGGTTCCTAATATGTGAATCCGGTTATGAATGCCACCACCACGGATCCTTCCAAACCGGGACGCACAATTCTTGGACGTTGCCATTGTAGATAATTAGCAAAGATGTCATTGAACCTCAATCACGCCATACAAACTCCTGATTTGAAACTTTAAGTTAATACCAAACAATCAGATTGAGTTTTCGTCCAATCATGATTCCCGACCTTGAGAGTTTTGTTGTTCTCAGTTTCGCTGCCAAAGATTATAAATCCTTCATTCTCCTCCTGATCCTCTTAGCTTGACCATGTCTAAACTTTAATATCCCAGACTTGGCAACTGACATGTCCTCCCCATCTGGTGTTATTTGTGCCTTTTTGAAGAGGCAGGTCTTCCGTAAGTTTTCTTTTGGAATAATTATATATTAAAATATTATGTCTTTGCCATTTATATTTGATTATTTAGCATTATTTAGTGATTTTCTTATGATTATTATAATACTCATTATATTTGTAATTATTATAATATTATTTTATGTTTATATTTTATATTTATTTAATATCCATTATATGATAATGATTATAATATTATTCTAATATTTATAATGTTTATTTATAATATTTATAATAATAATATTGTCTATATATATATTTATAATTACAATATTATCTTATGATAATTGTAATTATAAAAATATTAAAACGATAATGTTTCCTTTTATAATTTTAATATATATTGTGTTATTCATTTTCACTTATTTGGATCTCAGGGTGTTCTAATTTCGAGGACATGACAGCAAATCTTGGGAACTCCATACCTATCTGCTTGTCTCCATACAATCTCTGACTGTGGCTCCACACCAACCACACTGTCAAACAAACAAATAGTCCAATCAAGTACCCTAAGAGCATGCTCCACTTCCAAAGTGAAGTCCACATGACCAGGAGTATCAATAATGTTTATATGATGATTATTCCAGATAGCTATTGTTGCAGCAGAAGTGATTGTTATGCCTCTTTCTTGCTCCTGCTCCATCCAATCCATCGTAGTAGTCCCTTCATGAACCTCCCCAATCTTTTAATTTTTTCCTGTGTAAAATAATATCCTCTGTGGTACTAGTTTTTCCTACTTCTATGTGGGCCATAATTCCAATATTTCTATAATCTGAGAGTGGCACCTCACATTCACCATCTGTAGCCATGCACACAATGGGCATTCTCTTCGAGACATTTGATATAGAGGCTCTCTAAAGCAACCTACTAAGATTGTGTCTTGAGCTCTGTATTGATGGTGATGATGAGGGTTAAGGAAAACCTGCTAAACTTTTCAAACTATGGAAGGAATTTACTACAAAACCTTTTATGGTTATTCTTTTGCTCCCATTATGCTTGTGGCCAAGCCAGATGTTATTCTGTAAACTATTATGGCCAATGCCATTATTATTCTGTAAACTACTCTGAGAGAAGCACTTCCCAAGCTTGAGAGCAATTTGACCGTTTTTTATTTTATAGAATTTGTTATTTTTTTAACAAAATCAATTTTTTAAATGGCATTTTAAAAAAAGGTCAAGATCTGTACCTTGACCTGTTCAAGAGGGGTTCGGCCCAATTTTGCAAAGCTTGGTAACATAGTTTTGCTTGCTTGAACGAATTGATAGTTTTAGTGATGCAATCTAGATCAAGGGGCCTTATCAAGCAGCCAAATAACATAGCATACACAACTTTTAGCACCACAAAAGCCAAACAAAGCAAGCAATCTATTTATTAAATCCTTATATATATGGTAGAAAACTCAATCCGCTTGAAGACATTACATCACATTGCACATTCCTCGCATACAATTTGGCCTTATCCTCATGGCCTTCCTCTCTTTCTGTCACCCTTCTTTCAAATGGTGAACTGTCTCCCTCTTTGATGGCGAACTCCCCATGCATATATCAATCTCCATTTATCCTTTGGGTAGTTAGGAAGTTGTGCTGAATCAAATCTTGGCAGTTATAGCAACTGAATCATTCCAAAAATGAAAAATGTAGTGGCAAGGGAAAGTTCCACAAACGACTAGTTCAAACACGAAAGTCCACATTACCCAATGGCTGTTGGAAGTTCGCAAATATATAGTTTGGATAGAAATTTCTTATTTGTGGGAGTTTTGTGTTCATCTAAATGACACTTGTTTCTAAGTCCAATTCAATTGCAAATTCATACATTCTACACATTGTAGTCATTCTCATTTGTCAAGTTGCAAAGGTCTAGTATCCATCTGAACAATAATATTAGAATGAGTTCAATTGGAAGGTTCATTTGTGAAAACCCACACTCCGTACCTAGTTGATGTCATGATAACTTCATCTTCGTCTTTTTCTATGGAAGTTCCTTAGCTTACTAAACTAAAACCTTTTTAAATAGTGCACTTATCTAGTTCAGTTACATTCATCCACAACTGTACAACGTTGACATCACCATCAAAATTGTTCATCTGAACCAAATTTTTTAATGGAAGAAGTCCGGTTCACTTGACATTACAAGCAAATCCACTTGGCCACAAGATACCTGCAAACTCCAGTTGGATGTGAAGTTCCCGAAAGGTCAAATAGGAGAGAAGTTCCCGCAAAGCCAGTTGACCCCAAGTTCCCCACAAATGCAAATTAGTTTATCTGAAATAGTCACAAGAAGAGGGACTTATCGAATTCAACACCAAAATCCCGCAAGTCAGTAATAGTTTGGAAGTCTACAAACCAATAGCAAACTAAAACCCCACAAAGTCATAACTTAGCCAATTTTCACCCAATCTGAACTACAAATACCCATTAAGCTCTTCTACAAGGTAATTCTCTGAATTTGCCCAAATTGTCTCTAAAATTTCCGTGAAGCCACAACCAAAAACCAACAGAAACACAACAAAACTGAAAGAAAAACCTAAAATATTTTTGGTTAATGCAATATTGCCCTTGCACCCACGATGCTCTTGCATCACTTAGAGGATAGAACATTGTACAAAATCAGAAAACAACTTAATAAGGGCAGAAAATAAGAGTATTCACCACATAAAACTCAAATTTTATCCTAGAAAACCTCAAAAAGGAGAAAAACCAGCTGGTAGCAGCAATTACACACCTACCTAGATGTAATTTATCAAAGAAAAATTAAGTACGAGTAGATTGTAATGTCCTCGTTTTAGCTGACATTGTTTGTCGAGGAGTGAGCCTATCATTCTGATCCTCGTAGGCTGACAGTGGTGTGCAGAGGATCATTCGAGGCAGTTACCTGGCGTTCAGGTGCATCATTCTTTCAGTTGATTCAGGTTGGGCCTTCGCAGACTCTTTCAAAGTGGTTTTCCAGATACTTTCTATTTTTAGAAAGTCAGGCAGGCGGAAGCTGCTATTTTGGGCAGGGCACCTGGTTCAGCTAATTAGCTCAAAGTCGACCCAGTTCATCAGTTGTTGGTCAGATGGAGAAATAACGGAGTATTTAATGATTATTAAATATTTTGATATTTTTACTTTATGTTATAAAGTCACTTTATTAATATATTTAAATATTAATAATTAATGGCATATTATAAAGTATTTTTAATACTTTATAATAAAGTGAAATATTTGTTATAATGAATAATTATTTTATTCATTAATGGGACGCCATTTATTTATTATTTTTCTCCTAAGTTGTAATGTCCCCAATTTAGCCCTACGCTCTTCATTTGGATTTAGCCTATTTCTGGAAACCCATAGGCTAAGCAGAAGCTCGAATCAGGGATTCCAAACTTCTTGGAGGATGTTTTCGTCTTTTTGCGGAGTCTTCTTTTGGAATTGTTGAACTTGGATTGCGGATTCCTTCTGGGTTTTCTGAGAGCTTCGCATTGGTGGTTTCAGTTCGACATTCTGAGCAATTACATGAGTTTACTATTTTTAGCAGTTGACTTGTTGACTCCTAATCAGTTGGCTCCACTTTGGCAGTCAGTTCAGACGATATGGTTGAATTTGGCTTCTGATGCGTTTCCATGGTGATATAAGATATTTTATATTATAATGTTATAATTTAACATTATAATTCCTTGTTCTAGCATCATGAATTAATATTGTTTTAAAAGGGGGACATTGAAGGGTATTTTCACATGGAGGAAATATTTTAATATTTCTAAAAGCCAAATATTGCTCAAGAGGAAAAGGGACGCCAACTTTTGGAGAAATGATAATTTTAAATTAAAGAAAAATTGCCTTCATGAAAAAGGACGCCATTTTGAAGGAAGAATGGGTCAAGTCAAAAACCCTAAAAACATCTTGAAGTTAGGGCGCACCTTCTGGAAGCTTCTGGAGGGTCCTCTCAAAATTATAAAAGGGAGCTTTGGGTCCTCATTTTGGCATCTGATGAATTTGCAAAGTTATGCTGCCGGATTGGCTTTGGGATTGCTTCGAGGAATGTAAGCCTCCTAGTTTGGCTCTTCTTCTTGCTTGAAAGACAACAACTAGTTGAGAGGTTTAGTTGTAGTTGGTTTCCTTTCATTGTAGTTGGTTCTTCTCACATTCTGTAGTTGAGTTATTGTATTTTCTGTCAATTTTAGAGTTGCTGGTTTGTATGGCTGTAGGTTGTTTTTACTCACAACTCAAGAAACAAAAATAATATTGTTCTGGGTACTGTTCCAATCTATTTTCCTATGTAGGGCGACCATATGTGCAAGTTTCCAGAATTTTATTTGAAGTCTATGAATTATCTAAAGTAAATTGCCCTTGCTTGCAGGCAATTTCACTTTGTAAGTGCTTTGGAAGTCGTGCAAAATAAATAGGGGTCTTTGTGAGAAGTTTTTGTGATCCATCTTCATTGTCATCATCATTAGAATGTTTTGCAACTGATTTCAAGTTAAATGAGTGAGTATTGAGAGAGATATGAGCATTTAAGTGAGTTATGGAGTTGCTGATTTCACCATTTTAACTGCAGATCTGTCATATCAGACTTAGTAAAATTATTAATAGGGCTGGGATTGTTCGTCTTAGTCATATTAATCATTCTAGAGTAGCTCTACATTTCAGCAGTTTGATTATCACTATAATCCATCGTGCTTGCAGGAGATATATTATATTGTAAGGCTGTTAGTAGTACTAACCAGCCAATATTCACATTTGTAAGCTCTGTATTATATTTCCCACATTTCGTGGAAGAGACTGATCCTTGCTTAGTCTATTGTATTTACTTTTTAGTTGCTCCGTCATATGATAGCACCTATTCATCTTGGATAGGAGTGCACATACTTGGCGTTGAGCTCCATTTCCAGTATTGTATTTCATGTAATTGCTCCGCCATATGGTAGCCTCATTTCCATACTGGAATTGGGTAGCACATACTTGGTGTTGAGTTGCTTTCAGCATATTAGATGATAGGGATCCTCTGACCACATGCTCGTCGTTCGCCGACGCATTTCTTGGTTAGAGTTCTTGTATCAGCATTTCCATTAAGATCCTCTGACCATATACTCGCCATCACTTGGCGCCATTCTTGGTTAGAGTTACTTCCAGTTGCAGTTCTGATTAATATACTGACGATCCTCTTGCCATATGACAGCCTCTCTCTTGTTGAGATTGAGTGCGCATTCTTGGCAAAGAGTTATATTGTAACTGCTGGTTTGATTTATCTAACCCTAACGGGTGTGTTGCATTTCTGATTGTAATTTGAAAATTGAAAAAATTTGGCTCGGAATATTTCATAAGTCAAAAGGGGCGAATTTAATCATTATTTAAATGATTATTAAAAAAGAATGCTGAGGTCGAATCTCTCAAGAAGGGTATATATTGACTGCCAAGACAAATCGAACTCATATGTCTTGATTATTCAATTTGTCTTCTTTTGCTCTGAGCATTGAAGTTTGCAAAACCTAGGGTTTCAACAGACGATTGATTTTGGAGAACGATACCTCTTTAGAATCTGGCATACTGAGATTGTGAAATACCAGTTGAAGATTGTCTACTTGGTGACTTCACACAGGAGTTGCAGTTGAGATTATTGATCGATTTCAGGAAGGTTCTATCAGGGTTTTTCATCAGTTATTAGTGGCGCACCATTTGAGATTGTGGAACAGTGATCTGGCAGTGTATTCTTTGAGGCCGTACCATATTAAGAGCTGCTGCTAGACCGTACAGATTTGTACCAGCAAGGCCCTACATTTTCATCTGGGAATACGTCTTCATCTCTGGGGTCTTCTGCCTGTTGCAATAGGGACGCCCTTATATTCTGAAGCTTGAGGTGTGGTATCTGGAGACTGGAGTTTACCCTCTGGCTTGGGCCGTACATTTCTTCCTATCTTCTGAAGGCTGCAAGTAAATCAGGTTCCATTGAAATAAAGTTGTATTTTCTTTCATATGCTCATTTTATTTATTGTATGTGCTCTGGAAACTCAATAAAGTCAAGCGCCTACCTCTTCTGAGCAATTTCAAAGCATATTTCATGTCTTTAGATTTATTATGGATTTTTAAGCATTTTTAGAGTAAAATCGCAGCTTTCATGTTTATTGCGAAAAACCTCAAAAACACAAAAAAATACAAAACGACCAAAACAAACAATATCAGTGATTTTCAGTTAGGGTTTCGGGGTTGAGAGTCACCTGGACTCTTACATAGATACAATTGAGAGTTGCTCCATCTACTCATTGTCAAGCTCCCAATGATTCTACAGCTAAGTTCTCCTAATTTTGATCTCTACAACACTCACACAAGTCTCTAACAATACAACACTACCTATAGAGGCTAGAGTGTCCCCCCTTGTGCGCTAAAACCCAAAAGTGGCACTGGATTAAGAAAAGTCGAACTATTCATTTCAAATTCCATATTTTGCATATCAAGACGAAACTGCTGCTTCATACAAGACAGTTTTGTTTTCACTATGGCAGTTTCCAATTTGTTGTGGCAATTACAAAACTGCCCTTCAAGGGAAATTGGGCAGTTTTGAAATCACCTCCTATAGAGACCATGTGGTTTGTTTTGTAGACAAACCTGGTGTTTTCTGCTGATGATCATTTTCTGAGAACCTCATACCAATGAAAATTTTTCACTTCAAGATCTTTATAGATCAATTTTAGGCAACAAAATATGTAATTGACTCCCCTACCATTATCTAGTACTAAAATTCATCTACTTTGAACATAAAAATATTAAAGAAAAAACTCTGTATGATTATCAAACTATTTGATTCCCAAATGATGTGATGTGTTGTGCCTTCATTTTTAAGCTTCATGGACTAACAAAGCATTGGTGGAAATCAATCTATTAAACTAATGGGTTACTTTTTTGACATCAAGAATCAATTTCCCTTTTGTTGCCTGGAAGAAAACATGTTCTAATGTCTTGTTGCTCCAAAGTCACTTTTTGTTCGAGGAAAGAACATGTGTAACTTGGAATCAACATTGATTGTAAGGAGAACTCTTTACTCTTCCAGGTTTTAATCTCTATGTATCTCGACAAGACTTTGATGAAATATTATTGTCTACTATTTCCCCATTTTTTACTGGTATATTCTCAAAAATTTGATCACTAGTTGACTATTGCATGTACTAGCACTGTAATGACCTCTACCTAGTAATATAATATCAACTACAACTTCCTTGCTGTTCCAATGTTTGCTCACTAGTTTTATAATTTCGGTTTGCGAATTGGTCCCATATAATTTGGAAACTTGCTTTCAATGATTGAGCAACAACAATGCTTATATCCAATACAATGATAGAATAACAGCTCAGAGCTTTACAATGTAGAAATTGCAAGAAATGATATAGATTTCATATGCAGGAAGTGTTACAAATTTCTTATGTAATGCAGGAAATGCTACAAATTTCTACAAATCATTCCATCTTGTGAAAGCAATGGCATACATGGCCAGCGTATAAATCTTAAGATAGCATAAACATACCCATGACTTTATAGCAACTAAGAATTCGAATCCGACATAATGAATAGAGGCAATAATGAATGACTTATATGCATATGAATGATGCTAATAATTATCACCAAACAGCAGATAATATCACCATATACATCCAAAATACCCCTATCACTTAGGCTTGCACTAGCAAATAGCTATTGTTCGATATCACCAAGTGGCAGGTAAAAATAAGGTGGCAGTACAAAAGTTTCCTGGCGCTATAAATGAAGACAAATCCGATAGAAGAAAACAAAGACCCGATAAGGTCTTCAAATCCACTTGGAATCGTATTTCCTTGAATATTATTATATTCAAACTTCTCCACCACGCTAACAAGAATAGTCTAACTTCCCTAATACCTTTGATCCTAGCAAAAAAAAGGAAGAGTCCAATGTCACCACGTTGAACTCTCAACCAGCATTAAGACAAAATGTCCTCCTTTATTGGCACAAAGACACCAATCATATTTGCATTGTGATAAATGGTGTGAACCAATGACTTGATAACCTCTTTTACTCAACACAAAAATATTCGATGGGTCAAAGCAACAAAATATATTTCAAGCAATGTAGGAACGATATCAAATATAACTATGGTGGCTCCAACTGTTGTCAATTCTCATAATAGCAATCCCGATATCGGGAGACCAATGCCCCTGTACCTTTGTAATGTCCCCTTTTCCTAGGCAGTAGTCAGTCGTGGTGGTTAGCCTATCAGTTGGGTTCTCGCAAGCTAACACAGTGGATGGGGAGCTCTTTTGGGGGTCTTGTGACCTTTTGGGAAGTCTACATAGAATTTCAGGAGCTTGGCGCCAATCTCCTATTTTCTAGGAAGGGACTAACAATTCACTTGTGACCACCCAGAGCTTGTGGAGCCTGGCAAGGGGCCTTATGAGCCATTTCAGATGATCAGAGATGGTTTCTTACTTTTTAAGGGAATCCCTACTTTTTAGGAGGAGACTAGCAGTTGGCCTGCTTTGTTCAAAGATCACCCCGGGATCAATTGCAACATCAGTTTCCAGTTGGAGTGATCGAGTGATGGTCTCAGCATGAAAGATGAAATATTAAAGTGTTAACTTTAATATTTTAATTTAATAAAGTAAAGTGATTAATTCTTAAGTCACTTTCTAATATTTTAATAAAGTGATTATTTAAAGGGGACTTTATTATTAAAGGTGATATAAGGGTTAAATGAAAATTAATAAAGTGATCTATTTAATGATGCTTTATTAATTTTTTATATTAAAAGGGAGACATAAGGGATTTAAATGATTTTAAAGTATACTTTATAATATGAGTTAAAGTGTAATTTTAAAAGGGGAGATATAAGTGATTTTTAAAGTATACTTTATATTATTAAGTTGTGCACCAAATTAAAAGAAATTAAAAGTAAATTGATTGAAATGGAATTTAAAATGAATTTGAGGTGAAATATAAAAGGGCATTTTGGAATTCATTTCTTTCATTCATTCATTCAACACTTGGCAAATTTCAAGAGTTTTTGGATGTGAGAAGAAACAAGGGTTTCTGCAGCAAATTCGATCTTGGAGAACGTGATTTCTCTCAGATTTAAGCATTCTACAAGTGTGAAATACCACCCAAAGTTTACTCTTTAGGTGGCTACACACAGGAGTCGCATTTGTGCTTATTTGGAGATAGATTGTTCAGGTTTTCAGAAGTTCTTTGTCTCAAATCAGAATACATACATACATATATATATATATGTATATGTCGTTATCCTTTGTTGAATGAGGATCAAACTTGGCACACTGAGGTTTATTGAGGCAGGTCGTACCATATGTTGCCAGCCATACAATTTCTAATAAGCCATGTGGGGTTTCTTGGTGAAAGCGCTTGGGTTTTGGTCTACAAATCTTCATCATTTGGGGCGTCTTAAGCATAGGCATTTTGAGGATCATTTTCTAGGTGTTATTCTGAGGGTTTGGAGGAAGGCATCCATGTTTGCAAGCTTCCAGTTTGCTAGTTTGTATTACAACACCTTGACAAAGTGGCACACATTTACTTAGTATGTTGGATTTAGATATTAGATGGTATTTTATGAACTGGGTTGTTGTTATAATCAAAAAAATCTCAATATTTTGATTGTAATAAAATTCTAGAAATTTTCAGCTAGTTGTGGTATTGAAAAATGTGAAATTTCTGATTATGCATTTGCTGAAAGTTCTTTAATTTTCTACACTTTATTCTTGTTTAAAAGCACCTGCCATCCTGTTGGATGAATCAGAAAAATTCAGAGCTTAAAATCAGGCTAGTCTATTGGGTACTTGATCTCAATTACAATTGATTGGTGGTTTGGTAAAAATGAAATCTACGCAGGAACTCATGCCAAAATTGATGGAGGCCTTTCAAGACTTTATACAACATCCAGAAAAATTAGACTCTCTGTTTGCGAAGGGAAGGAAAGCAAACACTAATGCACATACTTTTACCAGTATAGAGGAAAAAGGAAAGAAAGGGAAGAAAGAAGAGATTGGAAAGGAATTACAGGTGACTAAAAAGGTACTAGATGGACTTGATGCTACAAAGATTGAGGATGAAACTAGTCCCTCAAATGAAGTAGAATACATTGATCTCCACAATATGTTGAGGAGGAACAATCAGCAGTTTTGAAGTACATGTCATGTCCCCTTCTAGTTGACATCTCTCAGAGCACAGGATTAGCCTATCATGCGACCCTCGTAGGCTGATAGATTGGATAGAAGGTCTTGATGGAGCTTGGCTCAGCTTCAGTTTGTCAGCACTTGATCAGTTGGCTTTCGTTCGGACTCATTCGGACGCTTCTAGCCTGAGTTGCTATTTTTAGCAGTATCTGGCACTCAGCGTGGGACCCCTGCTATTTTTAGCAGTATGGATTGTTAGCGTTCAGAATCACTTCTTTATTCGTTAGCTTCAGACGGCTCGTGCATCGGATGCATAATGAGAGAGATATTAATATTTGATTGAATTAATTAAATATTAATTAATTGGAGTTTATAATATAAAGTTATAATATTTTATTATAACTTAAGTGATTTCAGTGAAGGGGTCGCCCATCATCAGAAAGGGGCCAGTTGGTGATTAAATTTATAATAAAATATTTGAGCTGAGACTATTGACCAATTAAAATGAAAAGTTCGAAATATTTTAATGATTCCCTATTATGGTGGAAATCGCACTTTTGAAGGTTATAGTGCATTTGCCTTGGGATTCGAGCCATTTTTTATGCATATTGAGTTATTGAAATTGATCAAGTTTGGTCTGAGCAAGAAGCTTTAGGGTTTCAGTCTCGAATTCATTGGGGAACGAGCCATCTCCATTGAAAGCAGTTCAGAGGGTGTGAAATAACACCTGATTTATTGCCAGTTGAGAGATTTCTTCATTCAGAAGAAGTTGCAGAGCATCCAAGATAATAAATTATTCAGAGGGTTTGATTTGCAAATTCATTCAGAGGATTACAGAGTGGAGGCGCCCATATTTATTTCATATCTGGAGATCCAGAGGTTAGCCGTACCATATATTTATTATTTGCTGCTGATAAAGAAGCCGTACTGTACTGTACCTGGCTGTACTATTTAAGAAAAGCCGTCCTTTTGCTTCCTGAACACAACGCCTTCTTTCTTCATCATTTGACTTCATCTGGAGGGGCGCAAATATCAGGGGAGCCTTTGTGTAGCATCTAGCAGAGGAGAAGAGCATTAATCATTGCAGCCGTACCATTACCAGCAGTCATTTATTGCAGCAAGAGAAAAAACCAGGTTTCATAAATATCATTGCTTTTTGCTTTGCATGTAACTGGATCATCTTTGTAGTCATTGCAGAAGATTAAATAATAGCCTGGCACCAGTATTTGCTATTGATTCTATAGTTTTCAGTGAAGATTTATTTTTATTGAATTTATTTCCAATTTCTTTCAAAATCGCATTTCTTCATATTCTATGCAAAAACATCAAAAAAACCAAAATATTCAGAAAAACAAACAAAAACATCAGATACAGAGAAAACGGGGAAACTAGGGTTTCTACAGTACACTAAATCAACAAGTAAGGATCCAAAGAATGATTTTTACAATGTTAAGGAAAGAGAACCACTTGATGCTTCTACAAGTGAAGTGTGCACAAAATTCTACATTGGTGATGTAGAGATTGTTCTTAATCAACCACATGAAGGTATGGCTTCACTTGATGATCCATTATTTGAACATAGCATTATCTCACCAACTCTACATCGTAATTGCAAGGAATCAAATTGTGAGTTGGGTGACTTTGAAGATGATATTGTCAAGGCACATGAAGAAACCACAAAAAGGTATGACAACAATTCTGATTTTTGCAACAGCAATCATATTTCCTTCCATCATCATGAGATAGCAGTCATTTCACGTGAGGATGACAGTATTGTAGAGTCTTCTAATGTTGGTACTCAAGATTTGGGTGTTAAAAACGAATTATGTGTTGTGGATTCATGCCACAAACATTATGATTTTGTATATAAGACCTTGGAAGATGTGAACAAGATACAAGTTCTGTGTGATGGGTGGTTACAAAGAGCTGAGAAGGAAAAGATGTTGGCTGCCCAAGCAAAACAGCGCTTGTATGAGGTCAAGGAACGTTGCAGCCAGCTAGATCAAGCAAAGAAGTAGAGTGATTCACACCTTAGATCTCTAATTATTCCAAAGGAAGAATGTGTAGAAGTTGAGCATGCAAAGGAGGAGCATCTTGAGGTAAGCAAACAAGAAGAATATGCAAATGTCATGAACAAGAGAAGAGGTATGATTCAGAAAATTTTATTTGTGTACCTCATTTACATCTTGAGACTCATGAGTTACTTCTAGTTGAGAGCTCATTAAAGGTTCAAGTCCTAATGTTGGGTGGAACAGTTGATCACACACTTAGTGGATCAGCCACTAACGTCATGACTACACCTGTGGATGAAAACATGGGTGAGGCAGATTTGTATTGGTTTATGAGCATTCATGACATGCTCAATGGGATGCAATCCTCTCATGTTGTTGACTCATTGGGAGAGTATGTAGCTGCTTCACTTTTGAGATTTGTGCCAATTAATGGGCATACTTGGGAGATGGAATCATACTAACACAAGCACTTGGAGTTTTCCTAATGAGGACATTCAAAGCCTTTTGACCAAGTGTCCAAATGAGAGAGCATTAATTGTGACACCGTTTTTGACACCTATGAGGGAAACTCATCAAATCTACAGGAGATTTGCAGGGTTTGGAGTGGAGTGTTGTGATGCTAGCACTTCGAGTTACTTCCATCTCCTCATGTTCGATGGATGTGAGGTTCTAATGTGTTGGGATCCAAATGGTGACAGGTTTGGCATGTCAGTTCGATTGGATCCTGATGTGTTGCTTCACCACTCTCAGCATGGTGAAGATTATGAAAGAGTAGCGCACTGGGAGTTAGCGGGTAATGTGTATGGCAGACTTCCATTCTGGTTGTGGGATCCAGAGATTTCTATGTTTGGTAGATTGTTCTACATCGGATTAATTGTTTACAGTGGTGCTCAGCATGGTGTTATCTCTACCCAACGGATGCAGTGGATATGTTGTTGGGCATCCTACAGATTGATTTGGGATACCGACATTCAGGTGACAACCCAGACTATCCAGGTGAGGATTGCTTGGAGACAAGTAATCTTGGGGAGGGCGGACTGTAATGTCCCCTTTTCCTAGGCAATAGTCAGTCGTGGTGGTTATCCTATTAGTTGGGTTCTCATAGCCTAACACAATGGATACGGAGCTCTTTTGGGGGTCTTGTGACCTTTAGGGAAGTTTGTGTGGCATTTCAGGAGCTTGGAGCAAGTCTCCTATTTTTTAGGAAGAAATTGATAGTTCACCTATGACCACCCGGAGCTTGTGGAGCCTAGTGGGGGCCTTATGAGCCATTTCAGATGATCAAAGATAGTTTCCTACTTTTTAGGAGAATCCCTAAATTTTTGGAGACTGGCAATTGGTGTAATGTCCCCTTCTCATCAGTGATCTGTTATGTCATTCATCAGCCGATTCCAGAAGGCCGTAGGCTCATTTGAGGGAAAATTAGGGTTTCCATGTTCTGAAGTTCTATGGCTTTTCAGGGAATTTCTAATTTTGGCAGTATGAAGATTGTCATCTTTCAGGAACTCATTTCCAATTGGAGCGATTATCTGAATTCAAGTTTTGGCTTCTAGAAGTTTATTTGGTGAATTTCATAAATAAAGGCATTAATGTTTTAAATTGCAGTTGAACCCTTGGCCTAGGAGAATAACTTCAAAAGTTGTGTTAAAAGGTGGTCATGAAGGGGGACGCCTTCATATACTTTAAATATTAATTATAAAGTTTAAATGCCTTGGAAAAAGGGACACCACACTTTGAGGAGTTGTTTTAAATAAAGTGAAAATTATATTCTTGCAAAGGGACGCCATTTGAAGGTTTATTTTTATTTTGGAAAATTGAAGAGTCTCATGTGACTCTTGGCTTACTTCCTTGAGGAATTGAAGAGTCTCATGTGACTCTTGGCTTGCTTCCTTGAGGAATTGAAGAGTCTTCTACTCTTCTATAAGATGAATGCTTTGCTTCAGCCTTGGGATCCATGAAAATTATGCTAAAGTTATGCTGTCGGAATGACAATTGATATTTTGCTTCGAGGATGTCTACCTCCTAGCCCTTCGTCCAATTTCGTGTTTGCAAGACAACACCTAGTTGGCTACATTGCTGCTTCTCAATATCAGACTAGCAGATTGAGCTCATTTGATTGAAGAATTCTGGAGTTTTTGGCAATTTTGGTTTGCTGGTTCATCAACAGCTGAAGGTGATTTTGATTTATAACTTTATTTTCAGTATGAATTTGGTTCTGGGCATTTCATCATTCTGTTTATTGATCAAGGGCAATTCTTCATGCCAATTTTGAGATTTTATGGTTGAGAGTTTGATTGTTAAAGAGAAATCGCCCCTTCAAGGAGGGTCGTACTTTTCTAGAAGTGCCTTGGGATTCGTGTAAAATTCATAGAGGTTCTTTGAAGCTGTTTCTTCATCTTAGCATGGTCACCTACCTTCTAGTAATCCATTGCATTTGATTTCGATCAAAACGGAGGTAATTTGATGGAGTTATGAACAATTCATTGGTTTTCACAATTGCTGGTTGACATTTTCAATTTACTGATTTTTGTATCAGACTTTAGGAGTTCTGATTTTTGATTCATGATCAGTAGTTAGAGAGATAATTATTTGTATGAGATCATCTATTACTCATGTGCTTTGAAGCTATTGAAATTCATATGTAATTTGCAGCTTTCTCTCTTATTTGTAAGACTGTAAACAGTAGTATTGTTCCAATCCTAATCGCTGCAATTAATTCTTCTTTCTTCTCACATTAAGTACCCCTGGATGGTCTTACCGCTAGTGTGGATAATTGATTTTATCTCTCTTTATACCCACTTTCAAAGTGGTGAATCCTCACTCTCAAGTGGATGCCCGCCACAGCGGATGAATTAGATTGTTGTAGCTTCATGGCTGGTTATCCGCCTAATAGTTTCAAGTTTTCAGTTAATCACTCCATCATATGTTAGCACCTCGCCCTTAGTGGGATCTTGAGTGCACATTCTTGACGTTGAGTTTGCTTCAATTCAAGTTATTATTTTGTAATTACTCTGCCATATGACAACACCTCTCCTTCCTTGGGATTGAGTGTGCATTCTTGGCATTGAGATCTTTTCAATTTGAATTTCAATTTGGAGCTAACGCTAATCAAATTGGTTAGTGCTGGTTTATGTTGTGTAAATCTTTCGAAAAAATTGGTTAGCATATTTCAATTGGCCTGCTTTGTTCAGACATCACCCCAGGATCAGTTGCAACATCAATTTCCAATTGGAGTGATCGAGTGATGATCTCAGCATGAAAGATGAAATATTAAAGTGTTAACTTTAATATTTTAATTTAATCAAGAAAAGTGATTAATTCGTAAGTCACTTTATAATACTTTATTAAAGTGATTATTTAAAGGGGACTTTATTATTAAAGGTGATATAAGGATTAAATGAAAAATAATAAAGTGATCTATTTAATGATGCTTTATTTATTTTTTATATTAAAAGAGAGACAAGGACTTTATTAAAAAGGGATTTAAATGATTTTAAAGTATACTTCATAATATGAGTTAAAGTGTCATTTTAAAAGGGGAGATATAAGTGATTTTTAAAGTATACTTTATATTATTAAGTTGCGCACCAAATTAAAAGAAATTAAAAGTAAATTGAATGAAATGGAATTTAAAATGAAATTGAGGTGAAATATAAAAAGGTATTTTGGAATTCATTTCATTCATTCATTCATTCAACACTTGGCAAATTTCAAGAGTTTTTGGTTGTGAGAAGAAACAAGGGTTTCTGGTGCAAATTCGATCTTGGAAAACGTGATTTCTTTTAGATTTAAGCATTCTACAGGTGTGAAATACCATCCAAGGTTTTCTCTAGTAATGTCCCTAATAGGAATATTATTGGTTTTATTCTAAATTACCAATTCCCAAACAAATAGAAGATATAGAGAGTACCCTAGTTTGATTTAATCCCTGCAAACAAGTTAGATATCAATTACAACCATAACCTAACAAGAGAAGCATCATGCTTCAACACTAGAAATTTCATGGTAAATTTACTATCCCGATTATTACCTTACCTCAAGATGCCCACTATGGGGAGAAGCATGAAAGAGCATGATTGATGGGGTGTCTTAGTTTTCATGGCCTCATGTGGTGCATGCCATTCATATGAGGCTATCTCCTTAATCTCATATGGTGCATGCCATTCATATGAGACAACCTCCTTGACATCATGTGGCACATGCCATGCATATGAGTCAGTCTAGGGACAATCCTCATTCCCTCATCCTTCCAAATGCTTTCCACTCCCCATAATCAATCCTCTCCTCTTGTCACACCATGGTAGGAGGGTGAGATTACAATGGTTACTCCGGTTATCAATCTAGACCCAAGGGCAGTACCCTTTGACCCCAAAGGCAAGTACCCCCTTGACCCTTCGTGGACTCATCCTGTTCCCCCCTGGGTAGCGTATCTAGCAGAGACCCCTTTGCAGCATTCCCTCTGTAATCCTTCTTCCCCATCATGGTGAAACATGCGTATAATATAAGTGAATGACTCGGTCTTCAGATTTGCATCCTAACCGTATATATATATATATATATATATACATGAACTTTAATGCATATTATGAAGATAGTAAATATGAAAGGCCAGAGATATAGAATTGTATAATGGTTTAATAATTACTAGAATAATAGAGTACACATATACATATTACAGCAGCATGATGAAAAGATTGCAGACTTTACACCACATACACATACATACTATAGCAACATAATGAAGATATCGATTGTAGACTTATATACATAGAAAAATGTAAAGTGCATACCTCAGTTTGCTGTAGCAAAAATTGAATGTTTAGAAGTGTACCTCTTAACAAGTACAACTCGGGAATTGTCTCCCTATATATCGTGGGAGACCTATTCCTTAAAATCGTGCCTTTTCTTATCCATTTTTCCATGCCTTTGGTCTTGTGTAGACTCCCCTTATATTACCCGATCAAAGGGTGTGTCTTTATGTGATGTCCCCATCCTAGTCAGCGCAGCTGGTTATGTGGTTAGCCTATTATTTTGATCCTCGTAGGCTGACAGATGTGTGCAGAGGATCATCTAAGGCAGTTACTCAGTGTTCTATAGCTTCAGTGTGGCAGTTGTTTCAGGTTGGGCCTTCGCAGAATCCTTCAGAGTGGTTTTTCAGAGACTTTCTATTTTTAGAAAGTCGGATAGGCGGAAGCTGCTATATTGGGCAAGGGACCTGGTTCAGCTGGTTAGCTCGGAGTCGACCCAGTTCTTCAGTTTCATGGTCAGACGGAGAAATAAGGAGTATTTAATGATTATTGAATATTTAATATTTTGACTTTATATTAAAGTCACTTTATTAATATATTTAAATATTAATAATTAAATGGAATATTATTATTCATTAATGAGACGTCATTTAATTATTATTTCTCTCCTAAGTTAAAAAGGACGAATTTGATCATTTTATTTAAATGATTATTAAAAGGTGAGCTTGGGTCGAATTTTTGCAAGGAACTATATATTCACAGGAAAGACAAATTGAACCATTATGATATGTTATTCAAATTTGTCTTGTATTTGCTCTGAGCATTGGAGTTTGTAAAACCTAGGGTTTCAGCAGACGAATCGATTTTGGAGAACGATACCTCTTCAGAATCTGGCATACTGAGACTGTGTAATACCAATTGAAGATTGTCCACTTGGTAGCTTCATTCAGAAGTTGCAGTTGATCATATTGAATCGATTCCAGGAAGGATATTCAAAGTTATTCATCAGCAAACAGGGGCGACTATTCCAAACCTTATTCACCGGAGATCTGGCATTTATACCAAAGGCCGTACTATATTTTCTTGCTGCTGCTGTATAGGCCATACTGTTGTACCAGCAAGGCCGTACTATTCATTTTAGGGAGATACGCCTTCACTTTTCAGTCTCTGGCAGAGGGATCTTGGGCGCCTAGGTTATTGAGAGCTTCGGCAACGTTTTCCAGAGGTTGGAGATCCATTTATCCTTTCAGCCGTACATTTTTCCTTGTTGTTTTGGTGCCTGCAGGAGAAATCAGGTTCTTTGAATAAAATCATATTTTATATACATTTGTTCAATCTTTTGCATTGTAAAAGCTTTGGAAATATAATAAATTGATGCGCCCTAGTCTTATGAGCATTTTCCAAGCATTTCCATTGCCATTCGATTTTTAGTGAATTTTTTAGCATTTATTAAGAAAAATCGCAGCTTTCTATAATTTCTCAAAAAAACCTTTCAAAAACCAAAAAATTCAAAAAACGAGCAAAACAAACAAAGGCAGCATAGTTAGTTAGGGTTTCGGGGTTGAGAATCACCAGGATTCTTACAGTGGTATCAAAGCACAGATTTCCTGCCATCGTGTGTTTTTTTCAGTTGCTTTTTCAGAATACAGAGTGCTTTTTGGTTGCTTTTTCATGAGTAGAGACATCATTCATTATACCAAGGGTACAGGAACAGGTAGAGCCGAGGATTGGACAGGTCCACCTATTCCTGAAGGTGAGACAGTGTCAGGAGTATTGGGCATTCACAGATCTAGCCCCAACAGCAGCGAGAACAGTGTTGCAACCCTAATGGCAGATCGCGAGATTCCTACAGAGACAGTTAGGGATTCAGGGAAAGCACATGCAGAGGGCGACATTACTAATGAGGAGTTCAGACGCAGGCATGATAACATGATGGACATGATGTCCCAGTTGATGGGCACTATTAGGCAGTGTACTCCATCACAGCCACATTATATACAGATTGGACAGACGAGCGGGACTGCACCAGTAGATCAGCCTTTGGCATCAATACCACGACAGCCGTCATCGATCTATCAGGAGCGTAGGCCTGGACAGCCTACATTCTTACCTAGAGAGACTCCACCTCCGACTCCGGGGGCAGAGCAGCAGGGGCAGCATCAGGAGTTTCAGCCACATAATGGCATGTCAGTAGCAGATGTGACGAGGTTTCATGGTGAGTACCTATCATTGGCACCTGAGATCAGGCAGGCATTATCGTTTCATGAGTTTATGGATGTTCATAAACCTAGAGGAGGCAGATTTGACCGTAGACCCCCTCAGCATCAGCAGCCACAGCCACAGGTGAACAGGGATTTGCAGTACGCAGTTAGTAAGATCACCTTGCCATATTTTGATGGGTCTGATAAGACATCAGCGAGGTCTTGGGTCCAGAAATTGGACAACTACTTATCATTGAGGCCTATGCAGGAGGATGAGGCCATTAAGTTTGCTACCTTGCATCTTGATGGAATAGCGCATGATTGGTGGCATCACGGCATGTATACACTTGGCCATCATGCAGTCAATACTTACCAGGAGTTCACCAGCAGGCTCATAGAGCGCTTTGATAAGAAGGATCCGGAACTATACTTCAGGGAGCTAGCTCAGCTCAGGCAGACAGGTAGTTTGGATTCTTATATTGGTGAGTTTCAGAGAGTTGCAGTCATGGTGACTGGTATTTCAGAACGGAGACTCATTATACTCTTCGTTGAGGGTTTGACAGAACCTATGAGAGGTTGGGTAAAGGCTTTTGACCCTCCTACCCTTCAGGAGGCCATGAGGAAGGCGCGAAACATGGAGCTTGCAGCACCTCGCAGCAAGTTCAATTCAGGTTCGACACCCTACACGAGGCCTAATAGGTCTTTTGACAGAAATAAACCCTTTGACAGAAGGAAGGATCAACCGGATCCTAAGAGACAGAATGCACCACCCTTTGACAGAGAAACACTGAATGACTTGCGAAAGAAAAAGTTGTGTTTTTGGTGCAAGGCACCCTATGATGAAAAACATGTATGCCCACTTCGTCCTAAGGTCAAAAATAATCAGATGGAATGGTTTTATGAGGGCAAAGAGCAATCTGATCTGTCAGACCAGCAAGCTGATTCCGAGCCTTCAGATGATGACAGGTCCGAAAATGAGGGTGATAATGAAGGAGGGAGGAAGCTACAGGAAGCCCATTTGACCAACCTTCAAAGAGATGGGTCGTTTAGACTTCGCGGGCTCCTAGCAGGTCAGAAGGTGATTACCTTACTGGATACGGGTGCTACACATAATTTCATTGATGCACGATTGGTGGAGAGACGTGGCATTCAGACAGAGGCATTTGAGGGTATTCGAGTCAAGGTGGCTGATGGGTACACACTTAGATGTGACCGAAAGATTATTGATCTCCCGATGCGACTAAACTATGAATTCAAGACTGAATTTTATGTTGTTAATATGGGAGATACTAATGTGGTCTTAGGGATGGCATGGTTGCACGATTTGGGTGAGTTCACACTCAATTTGCGTGATATGGAGATGAAGTTCAAGGTTGATGGGAGACCTCATGTCATCAAGGCCATTAGAGATAGTAATCTGAGGATGGTTTCATTCAGGCGAATGGACAGACTCATTCGTCATGATATGGTTGACTGGGCAGCAGAGTGCATGTTGATGCCAGCCCAGCAGGAGCAGCAGAAGGGTGAGTACCACCCTGACATTCAGATCTTGAGGACTAAACACTCCAAAGTGTTTAGTGACATCCCACCTGGTAGACCTTCAGATAGAGGCACGGAGCATATCATTGAGTTGGAGGAGGGCGTAAAGCCCGTTATGATCACTCCCTACAGACATCCGAAACGACTCAAGGATGAGATAGAGAAGACCATCAACGAGTTGTTAGCTATGGGGCATATTAGACCTAGCATGTCACCTTTTGCTTCATCGGTTGTATTGGTGAAGAAGAAGGATGGATCACTTCGGATGTGCATAGACTACAGGCAGCTCAACAAAAGGACAATTAAGAATAAGTACCCTATACCACGCATCGATGAGTTGATTGATGAGTTACACGGTGCTATCTTCTTCATGAAGATTGATTTGAGGTCCGGGTACCACCAGATTCAGATGAGGGAGCAGGATATTGAGAAAACCGCCTTCAGATGTCATTGCGGTCACTTCGAGTTCTTGGTTATGCCCTTCGGTCTAACCAATGCACCTGCCACCTTTCAGGCAACTATGAACAGGGTTTTCAGTTCTCAGTTGAGGAGATTTGTGTTGGTCTTCTTCGACGACATTCTGGTTTATAGCAGGTCATGGGAGGAGCATCTGGCTTACTTAGATGCAGTTTTGGGTATCTTGGCAGATGAGTCTTTCTATGCTAAGGAATCCAAGTGTGAGCTCGGTATGGAGGAGTTGTTATATTTGGGGCACATCATCAGTGCCAAGGGAGTGAGTATGGACCTGAAAAGGTCCGAGTATAGTTGAGTGGCCGGTACCTGAGAACCTTACACAGCTCAGAGGCTTCATTGGGTTGTGTGCTTTCTACAGGAGATTTGTTAGTGGGTTCTCACGTCACGCCGCACCCCTTACTGACTTGACAAAGAAGGGGGCTTTTACTTGGTCACCACAGGCGCAGGAGTGCTTTGAGGTTTAAGGTGATCATGACTTCATGTCAGTTGGCATTGCCCGACTTTACGAAGTCATTTGATTTATTCTGTGATGCTTCAGGAGAGGGCATTGGTGCCGCTTTTGATGCAGAGCGACATCCTATTGCTTTCGAGCAGAAAGCTTAGGGGTCCTGAGAGGTTCTACAGCATTTACGACAAGGAGATGCTAGCCATTATGCATGCTTTGGCTAAGTTCAGGCAATACTTGGTAGGCAGCAAATTCAGTGTTCGTACTGACCATAACAGCCTGAAACACTTCTTGGACAGCGAGACCTGAATGAGAGGCAGCAGAAATGGGTCAGCAAACTGCAGTCATATGACTTTGACATCACTTTCATTAAGGGGAAGCAGAATGTTGTAGCTGACGCCTTGTCTCGTAGACCTCAGTTGAATGCCATGGCACAGATCACAGAGGATTGGAGGCATCGGATTATTGCAGAGTATGCTAAGAACCCATGGGCTTCTAGCATTGTTGACAGGACAGAGCAGGATGATAGGTATACTATTGTAGATGACTTGATCATTTACAAGGGGCGGATTTTGTTGGTTCCTGACTCGGAGATGAGGATTACAGTTTTGAGAGCCTTTCATGATCTTCCGATGGCGGGCCATCCC